>JAOXYA010119651.1:0-10498 GCA_028565675.1 Sorex palustris
AGATATAGATATAGATATAGATATAGATATAGATATAGATATAGATATAGATATAGATATAGATAGATATAGATATAGATATAGATATATCCAGCCGAAGCAAAAGCAATGAAATCAAGGTTTTATGTCTTATGTTCATGTTTTTAAAAGTTGATACTTGAGTACCTTCAGGGGACCCGGGACAAAACCGCCGAGCCGCGGAGGTCCCCGAGGGCGCGCTCCGGAAGTGGCCCCTGCCTGCCCCGCGGCCCGCGGTGCGCGCACACGCACCTGCAGGGGATCGAGGGGCCGCGCCCGTCCCCAGCCCGCGGTGCCCGGGCCCATGGGGTTCAGAGCGCCCGGAGCTCTCCTGCCTTGAGCTGCCCCGTGCAAGGGGAGGTGTGCCCCTAGAACTGCTGAGCCCCGGGAGGGCGTCGTCTCCAACCCAACCTGCCGGGAGACCCACGGTGGACCTGGCAGGCCCTTCTGGAACACCGGACTCGGTGAACTCAGACAAGAAAACCGGAGCCCGAGGAGGTCCCGGGCCTCTCAGGGATCCCTTCCACCCATCCCGCTGCGATCCGGCTTGACCTGTCTTTCAAATAATTGCTTTGGCCTGCCTGAGGGGAGGGCACTAGCCTTGCACTGGGCTGACCCCGGTTCAGTCCCCAGTACCGCATATGATCCCCTAAGCCCCGCCAGGAGTGATCCCTGAGAGCCGCTGGGTGTAGGGGCCCCCCCTCGCAAAAAAAAAAAATTCTTAAAGGCAGCAAGGGATTCAAGAAAGATGTGGTTTGGGGACATTTGGAGGCCTTTTGTCATTATGACCAAGAGGAAAATTCCAGTGCAGCAGAATGTCAGCCCCAGAACACAATGACGCATGCCTCTGTCCCCACAGGCTTGTCTGGGCATCCCAAGACCTTGGGGCTTTCAGACCAGTCAAATGAGGAAGTCAAAGGCACAGAACTCCCCAGACTGCTGGCTTCCTGGCCTCCTCTCCAGGTGTCAATCACAGCTACTGCCTATGCGTGCAGTTTCTGCGGCCTGAGCTCCACCACCCTACCTGGTCCTTTACAAAAACTCACTTGGGCCAGGAGATAGTTCAAAGGGCTGGAACAGGGCCTGGAGCGATAGGACGGTGGGGAGGGCACTTGCCTTGTACACGGCCAACCCAGGTTCATCCCTGGCAGCCCATGTGGTCCCCTGAGCACTGAAAGAATGTTCCCTGAACTCAGAGCCAGGAGGAAGCCCTGACCATTACCTGGTATGGCCCCCAAAATGACAAAAACAAAGGGCTGGAGCAGGTACTTTGTTCGTGGGAACCCCGGCTTCAATCCCCAGCACCACGTGGTTAACCCCCACCCTGAGCAAAACCCTGTGGTGAATCCACCAAAACCAACTCACTGAGGGTGCCAAAAGGGGAGAGTCAGGATCCAAGTTCACTCACAGGCTTCACCTCAGCCCCTTCTCCAGTATGGCCAGGTGGGCCCTAGGGACCCCCAGTTTCTCCCAGCTGTGCCCAAGCATGGAACCTTCAGGTCGGCCCGGTCAGGAGCGGGCCCTGGGCCCCATCGCCACTGGGGAGGCCCCCGCCCCATCTCTTGTGCCTGAAGCCCAGGAAAACAGGCCTCAAGGAACATACCCATCACTCCCCACACTCTAGAATCCAGCACCCACCACGACCTCAGTTCAAAGCTCTGTCTGATGAGGGGACCGGAGGGGCAGAGAGGGACGCACTTCTCAAGACAAGGCTTGGCTGTGTGCAGAGGATGATGGGACAAGCCAAATCTGCGCCAACACCCCAACAGAGGGTCTGGGCAGGCCGTCAACCGGCAGGGGGGTGGGGGAAGAGGGGATGTCAATCAGCCTGCCAGGTGCGGGGTGCGAGGGAGGGGGGAGGCGTGCTGAGCGCTGCAGAAGCCCAGAGGCCCAACGACCAGGAAGATGATCACGTTGTCTGCTTTGAAAGAGCCCAGATTTTATTTTGCTAAAGCTTGCAGTTTCTTGCCGTGTGAATGGCGCTTCGGATTTGTTTGTGATGGAACTTGATTGTATCCAGCTGTCGCCAACTGTTCCCGGGCCGCCAGGAGCCGGCTGGCCGTGTGCCACGCACTGCGGCTTCCCCTCTGCAGAGCAGCTCACGCTGGGTCCCTGCCAGGCTTGGCCTCAGCTGGCTGCTGAGTGGACTCCCGGTCCCCGCAAGGAGCCCCTGGGTCAGCCAGGACACGAGCAGAGAACGGCAGGTTCAGCCGGGGTCAGTATGGTAAGAGAAGACCCCTGGACAAGCCCCTCATCAGTACGGGGTGCTGCGGGGGTGCACCCTGTATAGAGCCGAAACCCCAAACACCCTCTGGGTGGGGACTGGGCTGTTCATCCTCCCTCTGGGCAGTGGCCGCGGGGACGGCCAGAGACCAGGTGTGTGCCCACACTGCACACAGGCCTCAGCAGTCCCCGCCGGGATTGGGGCCGCTCTAGGGGGGCCCAGGAAGGTCCTTCCGTGGCCAGCTGGACTCCAGTTCAAAAGCAGGGTGTGGGCCGCCACCTGCATGAACCCTTTCTGCGTGGGGCCCGGGGGTGGCCCCACTTCAGAAGCTGCTGTTGCTGTCTCCCCTTCCGGCTGCGCCAGCCCTCCTGTTCTCTCCCAGGCTGTCCCCCCGCCCCCGGCCCCCCTTCGTCTGAGCTTCAACTGCCACCCGAGTACCCAGTGCCCCACAGCCTGCAGCCACATGCCTTCCTGAGACAGGCCCTACCAGCCTTTTGAGTTCTCTCAAACCAGTGTGCCCTGCAGACCAGGGGGCGCCTGGCAGACACTCCAGCCTGCTCACACTGAGCCCCCACCCCACTCCAAAGTGTCCCTCAGGCTCCCACTCCCAGCTTCTGGGGCTGGGAACTGTCCCACCCCCGGCCCAGGCCTGAGGCCACAGAGGTTTGTGGGGGCTGCGGGGTCACCCAAGGCAGGGGCACACAGTGTGGGGAGGCTGGGACCATGCATTCACTCCATCCACAGGAACCATGAACTGACCACAGGGCGACTCCACAGCTGGGCTGACCAGCAGCCATGCCCAGGGCCCCTACAGCCGCCCTCAGCCTGCCTTGGCCGTGCACGTGAGTGTGCGGCTCACCCTGAGGAAATTCTACTCCCCTGCAGAAACCGCCACCTCTGGGTGGCCACAGCCGAGTGGTGTCCGTGCAAAGTGTCACATTCTAGTCATCCAGCGCGTGCTCGCTGTCACCCACGTGGGCAGGGCCGAGGGCTGGTGTCAGACCACATGCCGGCAAGACACCAGGCCGGGCTGGGCCCCAGCACCTGCTCCCCCAACCCCCGTCACCAAGAATAGCCCCTTGCATAAAACACTGAAAAGCAAAACCAAAAAAAGCACAGGCAAGGGCTGGGAGGAACCCAGTATTTTAGTCTTTTATTGCACCTCACAGGGCCCAGCTCCTCCCCGGGGATCCCCACCACCTTCCGCTCCTCCCGCGGCTCAGGGCAGCCCGGAGCGACGTGACTCCCATTCCCGAGCTCTGAGCCGCCTGGAATCAGGGCTTCTCCGGCTGCAGCCGGTCCTGTGTGTCCGTCATGTCATGTCACGGGGCCCGCGGAGGGAAGGTGTCCAGTAAACACACCCCAACATGCAGGCACCTCAGAAGAGAGCGCAGCAGGCTGGAAGAGGCCCTGGTCTGGGGGAGGGGGCGGGCAGGTGGAGGCAGCAAGCGCACAACGCTGTGTGCCGACAGACAGTCGTCACAGTACGTCCATTTCTGACGACACGATGGAAACATGGATCCAGGTTCATATGAGTCGCCCACGCCCCACTAGCTGCCCTCTGCTCCACAAGGACCGAGGCGGAGCCTGTGGACTGGTGTCCTCAGGCCACGGCTGGTCTCTCCCAGGAAAGCAGAGAACAGTGGGAAAGCAGGAAGGACCCCATGGGGGAAGTTTGCGGGCCCCACCCCCCGGAGACTGTGCTGGGCATAGTGGGCCTGGCTGGCCCAGGGCGAGGTGCCCGGGTCTGCAGCGGCGCCTACAGTGGCAGGGCCTGCCGTCCATGCCAGCCTGCAGACACCGAATGCCCCAGTACATGTGGGCAGGCCCATCTCACGCCATCTGAGAGCCTCTCCGAGTCACTGGACCGAGGCCCCACGTAGGCGACAGGTGCGTCCCCAGCAGGCCGTGCTCACTGCGCCCTGGCCAGTGCCCAGGGTGGAGAGGCGCCGTCCATGCTCCCTCGACCAGGCGCCACCTTCCGGAACCGGTACCCCCGGGGTGCAGGGACACCACCAGTGCAGCCGGCTCTGTGCGGGGTTTCTCGGGTGCCTCTGCCTCCAGCAGTGCCGGCCCGGCCCGGCCTCCAGAGCTGTGGGCAGATCAGTGTCCTGGCATTAGGGGGACCCAAGACCCACTGTCCCCAAGGACATCCCAGGGAGGAACAAATGGCGGGTAGCAGAAGGATGGAAACTCACTTGAGGGTCTCCTCCTGCCGGCCACGCAGGCCGACACGCTACACGCAGCGTCCAAACTGCACACATGTGCACATGCCCCACATACCCGTCCCACCACATACACATGTACACGCCATGCGTACGCTGCACATCACCGCCCCCGCACCCCGCAGGCCCACGCATGACGCACCTTCACCCACCCTTGGCAGTGGCCAAGTCAGCGGCGGTAGCTCAGGCTGGCGGCCTTGGCAGGGTGAGTCACAGACCAAAAGTTCCGTCTACTCTGAAGTTTCTGGAAGGCGTTGAAGTTTCTTCTCTTTTCTCTCTTGAGTTTTCTTGTTTTCTTCTCCTGCACCGAGAGCCGTGGAAACCACAATCTCCACACAGGCCCTTCCCGGCCCAGGGTGCCCACGGGTTCTCGGGGCCGGGATTGTGCTTCCTCCCAAGCTCCACCAGCTCGCCCGTGTGCCCAGTCCCCGCAGAGGGGCCAAAGTGTGCTGTCCACCCCCCAGGGGCCGAGCCCCCGCCAGCCATACCTTCCCTCGATCAAACTCAGCGTCCCAGTCGTCTGTGACTGTGGTGGCACAGGCCAGCCTGCTGTCCCGGACGGCGTCCTGACTCACGGCCGACGGCGCCCCGTCCCACGTCAGAACTGTGGGAACATGTTGGCCTCACTCCCTGGGCCAGGCCCTCGCGCCAGGCTGCTCCCGCGCCACCTTCTGGTGGAAGGTGGACTTGCAGAGGCGGGAAGAAGGGGAAACTGAGGCTGGGAGGGCACAGGAGAGTGCCAACAGCCTCCCCGTAAGCACACACTGACGCCCTGGCCACTTCCTGGCTGTCCTCAGGCAAGAACCGCTCGCGTGGCTCTGCCGAGAACAGACACGCAGCATCCCCTGCCCCCACGCACGGGCGTCCCGGGTCCCCCCGCGTCTCCGCACCTTTCTTCCCGTACGCCGTGTCCGAGGCGTAGCGGAGCAGCTCCTGGAGCACATCCAAGCCCCTGGCTTGGGGGCAGGACTCAGGAGGGTCTGGGGGGAGCCCTAAAGCCAGAGGGTAACACTCAGGGGACGCAGAACCCACCCGGCCTGCCAGAACCAGCCCCAGGGCCCAGACACAGCCAACGCCACCTCCTCTCCCGGGACAGCAGTGACATGAGACCTGCCAGCAGCCCACGTGTGCAGGCCCTGACTGTGAACCCCCGTGTTCACTTGTTATGACCCTATGACCTTTGTGCTCAGGGCCCCCACCCGCCCTTGGCCTGGTCACCACCTCCCCTGAAAAGAGGGACCCTATGGTCACAGGAAACCACCACGACACTGCCTGGACACAGATGCTCCAGCCCGCGGGCCAGTGGGGCTGAGGACCTGGCTGTCCACTCTGGCCTGCAGGGTAGCGGGGCTGAGGACCCGCCATCCACTTCACTGCCCAGTCGCAGGCTCATTTCACGGGCCAAAAGTCACCTTCCACCACCGAGTCATTTCTAGGGAGTGAGGAGCGACCCCTGGGGCCACCGTGTCCCCCAAAGCACGGCCCTCAACAGACCCGCCACTGTGAGGCCCAACCCAAAGGCCCAGCTGAGGGGCCCGTGCAGAGGAAGGTGCCCTGGAGCCCCCGAGGAGAGGAGACCCCCGCGAGTAAACCCGGGGGCCCTGCCGGGGAATGGGGGGGCAGGCGCACAGCCACCAGCACAGAGCAAGACCCCCACTAGGCTCCCGTGAACGCTCCGCCAGGCAGTCCCTGAACCTTGCATACTTGTGTGGGCGCCCCCAAGCCCACCGTCCATGGGTGACGAGGGCTCCGGGTGGCTGTGCGTGGGGGTCGCAGGGCCCTTCTCGCCGTTGGGGCTGGGGTCCCGCTCAGCGGCCCACCCTGGCTCCGGCTTCCGTCTCTTCCGTCTCTTCTTCCTCGGGGAGCCTTCGGGGACTTCGGGCTGGGCACTGTCCGTGGGGAGGGTGCGGTCAGCGGCATGAGCTCGGGCCCCCTGCCCCGCACCCCCGGAGAGTGGGGACGGTGCCCACCTGTGCCAGGGCGTGCCCTCCGAGTTCGTCCTCATGCGCTTCTTGCTGTGGCCCCGGTCGGGCACGGCCCCCACCTGCCGCTCACCCCCAGGACAGCCATTCACGGTCAGCTGCTGGCCGTTCTCCAGCTGGGCGTGGCCCCACCCTGGCCCCTCCTGCGGGCAGGAGGCCACCGCCGCCTCCTCCAGACGCTTCCTCTTCCATTTTCGCCTCTTCCCGGGAGGGGGCACAGCCGCAGGCTGAGCATCTGGGCTGAGGTCCCTACTCTCTGCTGGGGGGCCCTTCTTCCTCTTCTTCTTACAGAGGCCCTGGGGGTGCTGGTGGGCAGGGGGCACTGAGCCCCCATTGGCCTGAGGCAGAGGCCTGGAGGCAGAGGCACAGCTGGGAGGAGGCAGCACCCCCAGGGGCTGGCGGCCACAGGACAGAGACGCAGCATGGGGGTCTGGACTGGGGGGGAGCTTCAGGTGGCCGGAGGGTTGAGGGGCATCTGCGAAGGCCCTGGAAGGAAAGTCGGAGTGAGCTGGGCCACTACAGGCTCAGGGTCACATGGGCCACATGACCGCGTCCAACTTTGGAAGAAGCCAGAGTTCAGGCAGTGCCACAAGCCACGTATGGCAGGGACAGGAAACACATGATGTCTCTGTGGCCTCTGCGGGTGGACCCGGCTCCCGTGCGGGAGTCTCCCTTCTGCTTCCTACTGGCCATGGGGCCGGGCCAGGCCACGGCGCCCCGTGAGCCAGGCGGACACCGGGACCATGGCATGTCACCAAGTGCCTCCTAGGTTCACCACAGGGACACGAGGAGGCCGGGCCTCCCTGAGACCCGGGCTCGAGCAGGTCACAGGGCCCGCCATGTGCCAGGGCACCTTCCGAGGGACGGCGAGGGGCAGCTGTGCCGGGGCAACGCCAAGCCACCACCTTCTGCTATGACCACAGCGACCGATGACCCGACCCCCCTGCACCCTCCTCCAGTGGCCGGCGTGTCCCTGCAACTCTTTGGCGGCCAGTGGCACCCCGGCTCACCTGCAAGCAGGGCCGGGCCCGGCGGCGGCTGCGGCGGGGCGTGAGGCTGTCCGGGGGGTGAGGGCGGGCGGCGGGAGGTCATTGCCGGGGGCCCTCCGCAGGGTGCTGGCCTGCAGTTATCGACATAAATAAAAACTTGGTGGTCTAAAGAGGGTCGCGTGAGCAGAGAGGGAACCAAACAAAAAGCAGAGAGAAAAGGGAAAGAGAACAGAGAGAGCCCGGAGAGGGGGAGAGGGAGAAGAACCAGAAGTGCTTTTGGTTAGAAACGAAAAGGAAAAGGACGGAAATTTAAACAGACGCAGCACCACTAAGGGGCGCTCCCACACCCAGGGGGAGGCCTGCACCCCGGCACAGACACCCGCCCCCCCCCCAGCACGGACGCGACCCCTGACCCCACCCCGAGACGGGACGCACCCCCTGACCCCAACTAGAGATGCGCCTCCCCAGCCACTTAGTAGATTATGGGACCAGTGGCCCCCCAACCTGCCAGTACTAAGGGGCCCTCAGCCTAAGGGGCGCCTCCCCTCCCCCACTGCAGCCTGGCTGACCACCCCCACACCCACCTTCCTGGCCGACAGGGCCAGTCTCTTGGCCGGCGGGGGTGACATGAAGCTGGGGAGCTCGGGCGCGGTGGCGGCACTCAGGGGGGCCCTGGGCTTGCCAGCCTTGGGGTCTTCTCCGGCACCCGGGCAGGAGTCTGCTCCCTGAAGGCCGCTGCTCTGGGGGGCCGGCGGGGACTTGGCGGGGTCACTGCTGGCCGATGGCTCAGGGCTGGCGTGGCTGGAGCCCCTTCCCTGGGGCCCCTCGGAGCCCACCTTGGGTCCGTGACCGTTGGTGGTCCCTGCGGCGAGCAGCTTGGGTGAGGTAGAGTGGGGGATGCCTCTGTCCCAGGAGCCCTGTCCCCGGGCAGGGCCCTGAGGAGTTTTGGGGGCCGGGGAGGTATGCGGCGGGCCTGGCGCCTTCCTGGCCGGGGTCGCACAGTGCCGGGGGGAAGGGCACACGGGGGGCAGCTTCGGGGACACGTGTCCGTTGTGCAGCTTCATGGACCCGTTCCTTGAGATGGGCACCCCGACCTCCTCGGCGGGGGATGGCTTCCTCACGGCCGTGGGATCCGGGCGCTGAAGAGGAACAGAGGGGAGGGGGCCATGAGGGTCCCAGAGGGGTCGGCCAGTGGATGGGGGTGTGCTGCACCCCTCAGGAGTGCCTGCAGCTCATCGCCGTCACCCAGCTCTCAAGGACAGGGACGTGACCATGGGGGAGGCCAGACCTGGCCCCCGCATGCGCGGGCTGGCCAAGTCAGCCAAGAAACCCAGCTTCCCCTGAGGGGCCTCATCTTTCTTCCTTTCTAAGCAGTTCCTCATGTATGTGTGTATATATATACACACATATATATATACACATATATATATGTATACACACACACACATATATCACTGTCCTCCCGTTGTTCATCAAGTTGCTCTAGCTGGCACCAGTAACGTCTCACACCAAATTATGAGAGCTGTTACTGTTTTGTTTTGTTTTTTAGGGTACATCAAATACATCACAGGTAGCTTGCCAGGCTTTGCTGTGCGGGTGAGATACTCTTGGTAGCTTGCCAGGCTCTCTGAGAGGGACAGAGGAATCCAACCTGTCTTGGCCATGTGCAAGGCAAACGCCCTATCCACTGTGCTATCGCTCCAGCCCATATATATATATACACACACATATATATTGCTTTTAGGACACACTGGTGTGCTCAGCACTGAATCCTAGCTCTGTGCTCCAGGGTGACTCTACCAGGGCTCAGGAGACCACAGGGGGCCTAGGGATCAAACCCAGGTCAGCTGGGCATAAGGTAAGTGCCCATCTCCTGTATTATCTCTTTTGCCTTTATATTAACCTTCTGTGTGTGTGTGTGTGAAACAATATAGGTTTCACCGAACAAAATTAATTTAGGAAGATGTGAGGGGAGAAGAGCGGCCTGCTTCTTTCTGCAAGAAACTCTCTCCCTGCCTGTGGGCTGGTGTCAGCAGCTGCCCGCACACAGACCTCACAGGAATTATTGGGGGAAGCCTTGCGGGACACAGCGTGCCTGGTGAGCATGGTGCTGTCAAGGCCACCAAAGTGTGCCTGGTGACTGTGGCCCCACACTCAGGTCGCTCTGCTTGAGGCGGGGTTGACGGACCTAGACGTGGTCACCCAGGCAGACCCACACGTGGAGGGCCCACGGCCGCATGGCCTCTCCTGAGTGCGGTCCCTCCCCCGCGCACGGGGCCTCCCCACACGCAGCAGCCCGGCGGCTTCCCCATTGGCACTTCACACGCCTCACAGATGAGTCCCCCAACGTCGGGCGTGCTGGGGACCTGAGGTCACCACCCAGCTCACCCAGAGCCCCGCGCCCCCTGGCGCTCGTCACCTCCCACATGCCGCTAAGGCAACCCTGTCTGCAATGGCCTGAGCTGCACACCCGCGCCTAGAGGCCCGCTGATGAGACAGTAGGAGTCCAGCGAGACAGTGTACCCACCCTCCTCCCCTGCAGGAGACAGGGGGTTAGGGGTACCCGGTTCCACGAATTACCTTCCCAGGCAGTGGAGAGACAGCGGCCCCGTGGCTGGAAGGCCGCCTGCTGTGTGTGCTGGCCCCACCTGGGCTGGGGCGGCCAGAGAGGGCCGAGCCCGACCGGGAGATGGTGTTCTCGGGACTCTTCTTTGGGCTGGGGATCCTATGGAGAGCAGGGTTAGCCCTGAGCAGCCGGGACAGGGCCAGAGCCGGGACAGGGCAGGAGGGGACAATGGGCAGGACTTGGGGGCGGGGCCTTGATTGGTGGGCGGGGCCTGGCAGATAACAGGCGGGGGGAGGTTGATGTGGGCGTGGCTTGGCTAGACACGACAGGATTGGGTAGAGCTGATGGGCGGGGCCTCGATGGGTGGATGGGGGCGGACTAGACACGGGGCAGGGTTGGGTAGGTTTGATGGGCAGGCCTTGACAGGTGGGCAGGGTTGGGTAAGTGATGGCGATGGCGGGGGGGGGGGGGGGGGGGGGGGGGGGGGGGCCCCC
>JAOXYA010119708.1:0-10497 GCA_028565675.1 Sorex palustris
CTGGTTGGTTGATAGAAGCAGACAGGGCAGGGTAGGGTGGGGCTCCTGATTAGAATCCCTTTGTCACCTGTGGTTGGGAGCAAGCAGAGAAACTCTGTCCCTGGGTCTGACGAGCCTGGAGTCCAAGGTCTCAGAGAGTTCCGCTTCTCTTGTTCTGTGGGTCTTCAGTCGTGCATGAGTCTCGGCTGGAGCTGCCACGCGGGTCCGGAAAGCGTTCTGAAGTGTGGCAGCGGCTGGGTAGTGGAGTAGTGTCGATCGACACTTGGATCCCTGGTGGTGGAAAATGGGCACTGATGGAGGGATGAGTACTTGATCATTTTATAACTGAAACCCAAGCACAAAAATTTGTAAGTCTACAACTGTACCTCATTGTGTTTCACTAACAAAAATTAAAAAAAAAGAAATGGTAAAAGAGAGTGTCAGATCTCTGCTCAAAACACTGGAAACTTGGATCTCTATCCTTAGCTTCCATAAAATACCAGGAATAAAGGCAACATGAGAGAACTAAGCAATGTCATTGAAGGAAAAGAAGTCTAGGAAAGTCTACAATTACAGCGGATTTCAATATTGTCAGATCACTTCAGCGAAACAGTCCCATGTTCACTAAACCAGAAATCATTTGATAATTATCATTATTCACTAGAATTGAAGAATATTGATGCAAGCTTACATCTGAAAATAGGTAAAAGCTCAGATAAACAATCTAACCACATAGCTTGGAAAAAAAATAAAAAACAATAATAACAAATGATCCCAAAATATATATAGTAGAAAATCAATAAAAATTGGAGCAGAAATAAGAGATTAAAGAGATAATAGATGGATTAATGGGCATCTCATGCATGTGACTGGCCCTGGTTTTATTCCTCAAACCACATATGGTCCCTTGAGCACTGCCAGGAATGATTTTTGAGCACAGAATCAAAGTAAGTCCTGAGTACCTCAGGCTGTTACCCCAACCGCCTGTGCCCCAAATAATAAATATATTATACATATAGTAATTTAAATAAGTTTAAATTACTTAAATAAATAAAATACTATTTAACTTATAATTAAAATAATAAGAAGATAATAAATAAATTATATGTCACTGTCCTCCCCATTGTTCATCGATTTGCTTTAGCGGGCCCAGTAACGTCTCCTTTGTGAGACTTATTGTTACTGTGTTTGGCATATTGAATACATCACGGGTAGCTTGCCAGGCTCTGCTGTGCGGGCGAGATACTCTTGGTAGCTTGCCGGGATCTCTGAGAGGTGCGGAGGAATCGAACTCGGGTAAATTCAGAAAATAACATAAAAGGTAAACTGAGTCAGGAGTTGTGTTTTAAGAATAAATAAAGTTGAGTTTTGTGTCCACTAACCCACTAACCCATTCTGTTCATAATTAGACTCATAGCCAGACCCATTTTTAGCTAGAATAATGAGGAAAAGTGAGAGAAAACTCAAAGAGGTTCAGAGATTAAAGAGAAGAAATGTAAGAAATACAGAATATAGGAGAGGTTATTATGAAAATTTTGCATATAACTAAGCCTGAGAAATGGATGAATTTTTAGAATCATAAAGATCCGAAGACTGAATCAGGAAGTAGTAGAAGATATAAATAGAATAATCAGAAGTAAAGAAATGAAAAAAGCAATTAAAATTTCACCAGGAAAATATGGGCTAACTAGTCAATTGAACCAAAAAACTCATCAGTTACAAACGGGTTAACAAGTGAATTCAACCAAATGTTCAAAGAACATGTTACTCCTATTCCTCAGGCTCTTCCAAAATGTCAAATAAAAATATTTCTTTACAGTTTCTATAATGCCTTATTACTCTCACACCAAAAGCAGACGTGGTAAAAATTTACAGACTGATATCCTTAATTAATATCAATGTGAAGATCATCAACAAAATCTTATTGAACTCTGGGGCGGAGAGATAGCACAGCATGTAGGGCATTTGCTTTGCACGCAGCCGACCCGGGTTCGATACCCAGCATCCCATATGGTCCCCTGAGCACCACCAGGAGTGATTCCTGCGTGAAAATCCAGGAGTAACCCCTGAGCATCGTCGAGTGTGACCCAAAAAGCAAAAAAAAAAAAAAACCTTAGTGAACTGAATTCATGAATATAACAAAAGGATTGTTTACTATGAACAAGTGTGATTCATTCTAATTGTTCAATACATGTAAAACAAGTAATATAATAAGCTATATCAACAGAAGAAAAAATATTGTTCTATAAAATACAGGAAAAGCATTAGACAAGATTCAAATTCAACATCCATTCATAATAAAAGTCCAACAAAATAGGAATATAGGAAACATACATCAAGTTATGGTTGCAAAGGCCATGTACAACAAACAAATGCTGAAAAACTGCAGGTGAGTTCATAAAAATTTAGGTTTATATTTACAAATAGACTATCATATCTATGAAAAGATGAAATCTTTTGCAGCAACATGGATGGGAGAGAATATCGCATTAAGTGAAATAAGTCAAAGAAAGAACAGATAACCAGATGTTTTCACTCATCTGTGGTATATAGAGAAATAAAACAAGGTAAAAGACAGTAAATGATCGATGAAAAACCCCTTGACTAAGGATCACAGAAATCAGTACTGAGGGACTAATAGAGAAAGAGTTGTACTGACTAGAATTGACATAAGAGCAGTGTAGAGGGAGTTGAATAGTGAGCAGGTTAAGTGACTTAGTACAATACAAACACTGTCCTCCTGTATATCTATTTGCTTGAGCGGGCCCATTAATGTCTCCATTTTGAGACTTGTAACTATGTTTGGCATATTGAATATGTCACGGGTAGCTTGCCAGGCTTTGCTGTGCAGGCAAGATACTCTCAGTAGCTTCACGGGCTCTCCGAGAGGGTTGGAAGAGTTGAACCCAGCTATGCTGGGCTGGCTGCATGCAAGGTAAATGCCCTTCTACTGTGTGACTTTGTACAATAAAAGTATTAAAATGTTCTAATCATGAACTAAACTATAATAATAAAAAAAAGTTTAGTAAAAAGAGAAAATTACTTTAGTTTTATAATTGGGCCAAGTGAGGAAGTGTCAGTAGAAATTTTTAAGATTAACTGCAAAAAATGAAAAAAAATAGTATTTATGTAAAATGGCATATCAACATTTATAGTAATTTACATCCACAAGAATGGGGATGTATGGTGAAATTTACTTAACTACATTTTATTAGTAGGCTGGGGCAATAGCACAGTGGGTAGGGCATTTGCTTTGTAAGAGGCTGACAAGGCCAACCCAGGTTTTACTTCTCTGCCCCTTTTGGAGAGCCCGGTAAACTACAGAGATTATCTCACCTGCATGGCAAAGCCTGCAAGCTACCGTGACATATTTGATATGCCAAACACAGTAACAAGTCTCACAACAGAAACATTACTGGGCCCGTTTGAGCAAATCTATGAACAATGAATGAGAGGACAGTGCTACAGTGCTACATTTTATTAGTAGTTATCTCCAAAGTTATAATTCCAGATAATTTCTCTTCTCAGAATTTTCAAATAATAAATATCCATATTTTTTATACTATTGAAGCAGAAAGAAAACCAGTGGTCTGAATAAATATATAGCACAGAAACTGGCAATGATAGAGTGTAGTTAATCCCATAAATATGAGAAAATTTCAGTGAAGTTATTTTGAAAAATATTTATAAAATCATATATTTGTAACAAGTCTAATTTATTTCTTAAATAGAGGCTACCTGCAGCATTGCTGTGTTGTGGGGTGGGGATGGGGCAGGTAGTGTAGACCTGAAGCTTCCAGATTTATCCTTGAGCCAATGACTGGGGGCCACCAGGGTCACACCCATATCAGGAGAAGTGCATATAGTGCTTGGGGGAACTCAAAATTTTACTGCTCTAGACACATGATCTATCATTTGAGTTCTCAGTCCTAAATTCAATTTCTTCTATGATTTTCTTTATTTCCTTCTTATTGGAGCATAGTTTTACAACCAGGATCATAAGCTAAGTAACTACATATAAGTGATAAATAACATGCACACCTAAATTTCAAAAATGCAATAGGAGTCATGTTTTAATAAATGAATTTATTCAAAAAATCATGGCTAAATAATCAATCTGTGCTCCAAAATTTTAAGAGATGTTATTGAGTAGTATCTTGATTGAAGTGAAAATTATCTGTGTAAGCAATAGCCAAAAATGTCTTTCATACACTCCATAGTGAATAAGTAGCATAAGTTGTTTGATTTTTATTGAAATGTAAAGGTAAGGTAAAGGTAAAGGCCCTCCCATTGTTCATCAATTTGCTCGGGCGGGCCCAGTAACATCTCCATTGGAGACTTTGTTGTTACTGTGTTTGGCATATTGAATACGCCACAGGGAGCTTGCCAGGCTCTGCCGTGCAGGCGAGATACTCTAGGTAGCTTGCCGGGCTCTCCGAGAGGGGCGGAGGAATCGAACTCGGGTCAGCCATGTTGGCTGCGTGCAAGGCAAACGCCCTACGCTGTGCTATCGCTCCAGCCCATGTGGTACATTTGTAGACTTACTATTTGCCTCATAGTGGTGTCATCGAAATCATTGCCTAAGAATTTTCTGAGCTGGGTGGTTCTGTTTGAGGGCTCTGTGTTCTTGTTTTCACTCGTTGAGCTTGGTGGGTGTCTACATGTCTTTCCTATTGGGTTTTCTGTGATCCTATAGTACTGGAAAGGTATAACAGTGTTCAGAGCTCTGGAATTGTGGAGCTGGATACCTTGCTATGGTGGAGATCAGGTGTGGGGACTTGAAATCTGTTTTGATCCATTATACAATGTTTACCTATTGGAATGAAGAGAAGGTGCTCCCACAGACTTCAGGAAGTTAAGGTTTGGGTTGACATTTCCTCTGGGTAAGTCTTCTCTACACTTTGAAGTGAACCTTCCCTGCTTTGTCTGACCCACTATCTTGCCTTCCTTAGCATTCATTTTCTATTTAATCTACTCTGCCTACCTTCTGCCCCAACACTCTGCTGAATTTCATTTGTCATGGTTGTCTTCAGCCTTTGTGTTATCAGAGCCCTAATTGCATCAGTGCACTAGTTTCTGACTCTCAGTCATAGTAAACTTTCCTCTGGAAAGCTTTTTGCTGTTGTCTTGGAATGCATTTTAATCTTTTTCTATACTCCAAAGCTTTTCATGTCAGTTGCTAAAGGTCAAGATTTTATTATCCTTTGATTATCTGTATGATTTCTATGCCTACCAACCTACCAAAGTGCTGAGTATTCCTGTCTCTAGTCTTTGTACATTATTTTTTCACCTAGGATGACTTTCACTCTCTTCCTTAATTCATTCATCCAACAAATACTCATCAAGAAACTTGTGTGCCAAACACCATGCTAGGTCCTCCAAATAAACAAAAACACTTGCCTTTGCAGAGCTTACCTCATCACTCTACTCTTTCTATTTCAAAGTTCTTCCTATTATCAAGGCCTGCCCTACCAGTAAATTCCTATCCCACTTACTATAACCAGTCCTCACAACAATTCTAAACACACTTATCTTCACCCCATTCTACTGTCCAGAAAGCCGAAGCTCATGAAAATGAGCAATTTGCAGGCTCAGTTACTTAATTATATGAGATAGAGACCAAATTCAAACTCAGTACTTCTGTCACCAAAGCTTCTTCCCTTTGACCACACTGAATGTAAATTTAGAAGAAAATGTCAACATATGGTAGGGGTGGGATAGGAAACACACTTGAAATGCACACAAAAAAGGAGAAAGAATGGGATGGGATGGGTTGAGAAGAATCAAAAGAACTTTGTTATGGTGCAAAGGTCTGTGGGTTCTATGTTTGGACTCAAAAGATATTGGACCCTGTTTAGAATAAGAGACT
This sequence comes from Sorex palustris, assembly GCA_028565675.1. Classification (NCBI taxonomy): domain Eukaryota; kingdom Metazoa; phylum Chordata; class Mammalia; order Eulipotyphla; family Soricidae; genus Sorex; species Sorex palustris. The sequence continues at coordinate 5,849 of JAOXYA010119708.1, forward strand.
GCAGTGTTGGATTGGACTGTTTGCTATATGTCTGTGCCTCTGACAGCACAGTGGAAGCCTGTTAACTGGCTTTTTTTTATTGATTGTTTGAGGGTTTTCAGTTGTTTTTAAAGACAAGAATGAATTCATTCACACACTCTAACTTGAGCCAATGTAGCTTCAATATATTAGATAAGTTTTCTGAAATAAAAACTATGACTCCGTGACTGGCTGCTTAACCTTTGTGGGTTCCTTTATTTTTTATTGATTTATTTTTATTGAATCACCATGAGATACAGTTAAAAAGCTTTCACGATCCAGTTTCAGTCATATAGCACCCATCCCTCCACCATTGTACATTTCCCACCAATATCCCTCATATAGCTCCTGCCAACACCACCCTCAATGACCTGCCTCTATGGAAGACACTTCTCTCTCTCTCTCTCTCTCTCTTTCCCTTCCTCCCTATTTTTGGGCATTATGGTTTGCAATACAGATACAGAGAGGCCATCATGTTTGTTCATCGCCCACTTTCGGCACACATCTCTCTTCCAAAGGTATCCCTTCCAATCATCATTGTCATAGTGGTCCCTTCTCTATCCCGACTGTCCTCTCCCCCAGTCCTTGAGGCAGGCTTCCAACCGTGGACTATTAATCCTGACCCCTGCTTCTATTGTCCTTGGGTGTTAGCCTCATACTATTGTAAGTTTCTTTAGATCCCTACTCTTGTAGTTGTGTGGAGCAGCAAGGACAAGCTCTGCCTGGATGTAAATTCAACAGGAAAGGGTGGTGGGGAATATTGCCAGTTTCTTCAAAAAACTTTGTTACCACATGGATCAGATAAATGAGGTGATGAAAAGGGAAAATAAGAACCAAGAAACATTTTTTCCTCTTCCCTCTCTCCCACCCTCCCTTCCTTCCTTCCTTCGCTAAGACTTACTGCTCAATAGTTTTTATGTAGCAGGCTGTATTTGAAGCGTTTTCAAGTTTTCATCCTTACAAAAAGCCCACAAGTCAGGTACTATTATTTTCACTTTCAGATTAGGAAGACAGAGAGGTTAAGATGATCACTCAGAATTTACACAACTTGTTTGTGTGTTTCAATACAAGATTTTCATAAAAACTCTTTGAAATGTTTATTAGTTCATGGATTTTAATATTCATAAGTTCAAGAAGTTCAGGAATTCCATTAAAAGCCTTGAGGGTACCCAGAAGAGGAACTTGAGGCAGTGAAGCTCTGAGCAACTTTCCCAATTTCACACTGCATTTGGAGTAGGACCCATACTTGTCGTGACATTTTAGATTCTTACAAATGAATGATAATGTCAGTTATATTGTCTTTTTTACTGTTGTATTTATTTATTTTGAAGTCGTAAAGAAAATCCTGTCTTGTTTGCCAAGGCATCAAAAATCAGATGGGCTGGACAAGTAATAAGATTTAGAGACGACCGCTGAACTAGAGCCATTACCAACTGGATTCCACAGGACGTCAAAAGACCACGTGGCTGCCCACCTACCAGATGGTCAGACTTCTTCATCAAGATCGTGAACAATCAGTTTGAGGCTCTTTATGTTCCTAGAATGAACAGACACTGTTGGGCTACACTAGCACGTGACAGGGACAAATGGAGAAGTTACAGGTGCCCGCTCAAGCAAATCAGTGATTAATGGGAAGTCAAGTGATCAAGTGTTTCTCATATTACATTATTGCATTTTTAATAAATCTAAGGTAGCATTAACACTAAAGCAACTACTCAAAGATCATATATATTGTAAGTAGAAGCATTTCTTGCAAATTAAATATTTTGGATACAAAGTACATATCTAATTTAGAATATTTCTAAGGAATGTTTTTTATATCTAGTGGAAATAAGAGATGTTCTAAAATAATGTAATGTTTATTTGAAATTTAGCATTATCTGAAATTTGGCATAATTCCCTTTATGTGCTGAAAAACTCAATTTATTTTTTTTGCATAGCTAATTTTATCACTTAGAATTTTCAATAAGAAGCAAAAAGAAATTATGCATATTAAAAACATATTGATCTTATATGCCTCTACTGATTTATGACTGCACATGAATTTAAATTTCAATGTCACCACAATATGAGTACTTTTTGGAATTAAAAAAATATTTTGTTAGGTAGGAGATTAAGAAAGGATTAATAATATTGTGTTATGGAGATGGTTCAAAGGTTTTAGCAGACTTTTCCTGAGGAAAGCTCAGGTTTGGTCCCAGAAACACATGGTTTCATGAGTACTAAGTGAATAACTCCTTAAGAACACACTGGGAGCACTACCTTACTTGCTCAAACAAATTGTAAATGATCAAATATATCGAAAAATGTTTTAATACAAATTTCAAGCATGAAGACCTTTCCCTATATATCCACCAATGGAATGTACCAATGCTCTTTTGGCTACAATGCTCCCCATTTCACACAATGAATTAATATTAGAGAATTAACACTAAGGTGTCATTGAGAGGCCAAATGGCCATATGGAGTTTTTGTATGTGAGAAACTGTGACTAAATTCTAAGCATGATCTGCATCCCTGTGAGTGTTCCACAAACTCAGAGCCAGTAGCTCCTGAGCACTGATGTGTCCTCAACAATGATGAAATAACAATGAGGAAAAGATGTTATTGAGGTGTCTCCTAAAAATCTAATTAAAGTGCATCATACACTTTCTCTAAATTAAGATTTCTAAATGGATTAGTTTACTCTATCAACACACTGAGTTGAAAATTAAGCGATGTAGGACTGAAGCCAAAATTTCAAATAAATAAGTGATATTTGAGGAAATAGTCTAGTTGATCTATATTATTAATCACTGTCACTGTCATTATCCTCCCATTGTTCATCGATTTGCTCGAGCGGGCCCAGAAACATCTCGATCATAAGACTTGTTGTTACTGTGTTTGGCATATCGAATACATCACGGGTAGCTTGGCAGGCTTTGCCCTGCGGGCGAGATACTCTCGGTAGCTTGCCAGGCTCTCCAAGAGCGGTGGAGGAATCGAACTCAGGTTGGCCATGTTGTCTGTGTGCAAGGCAAACGCCCTACCCGCTGTGCTATTGCTCCTTAGAAATGAGCGAAAAAAAATAATTTCAAATAATGATATTTAAAAAAATAAGCTGCATGCATTTTTAGTGTTTCATGAAATACTGCTTATTTTTTACTTCTACATTTTTAAATAACAAAAGAATTATAGTAATTTTTTCTGGTATTTTCAATTTTTGTGTCACAGAAATATGAGCATCTGTTCTGGCTGCTCCTCCATTGTAAACATGAAATATGTTAATAAATTGTAAATTTACTATAGCAAATAGTTCAAACTAAAAACTACAGGAGTTCTCAATACCGATTTCAATGTCAGCAATCTTCAGTAATTTTGTTTTACTCAACCAAATATACTCAACAGAAATATACTTAGGTGTTTTTTTTGTTATCAAAACTAGAGTCATAATACAATGGGTATGGCTTTTGCCTTGTAAGCAGCGACAGGATTGGATTCCTGGCATCCCATATGGTTCCTTATGCAGCACCAGTAGTAATTCTTGCATGCAGAGCCAGAAGTAACCCGAGAACGAACAGGTATGGCCCTCCACCCAAAAGTCATCAGCAACAATAACAACAACAACTCATCACCTGAAAGAACTATAATTAAAGAAAATAGTTTCTAAGGAATGGTTAAACAGATGTAGGCAAATAAACCCCTTCATTAATGTAGAGCCAGAACTCAATTGAATATAACAAAAATAGTCTTATCAATTTAAAGCATGTTTGATCTAAACAGCATTATTCAACTATGTTGATTTGCATGTCCACTACATATAATTGTAAGGCAAACGCCCTACTGTTATGTGGGTAGGGCATTTGCCTTGCACCCAGCCAACATGGCTGACCCAAGTTCGATTCCTCGGTCCCCCCTCTCGGAGAGCCCGGCAAGCTACTGAGAGTATCTCGTCTGCACGGCAAGGCTTGGCAAGCTAACTGTGATGTACTTGATATGCCAAACACAGTAACAACAATCTCACAATGGAGATGTTATTGGGCCAGCTCAAACAAATCGATGAACAATGGGAGGACAGTGCTACATATAATTGAAAGGTTGGGCTAAAGAGAGCACAGTGTGGTTGTTGGGAAACTCGAAGCAGCATGGGAAGGACCAAAACTCAAATAAACTTGCAAAATGTTTGTGACTTTACAGACGGGCCAATAAGATTACGCTGATACAAAATTAAATGTGATTTAAGAAAAGATTTAGGGAAAAAAAACTGATGAGAGTTTCGAAATTGAATTGAAATGGTAAATATCAAAGTATTAGTAGGTGAAGATATAGAATAAGGAGCAAAGACCATATTTAAAGAAATCACTTAACTTAATCACTTAACTTCCCGTTAGTCGTCGATTTGCTTGAGTGGGCACCAGTAACGTCTCCATTTGTCCCTGTCACGTGCTAGTGTAACCCAATGGTGTCTGTTCGCTCTAGGAACATGAAGAGCCTCAAACTGATTGTTCAGGATCTTGATGAAGAAGTCTGACCATCTGATAGATGGGCGGCCACGCGGTCTTTTGACATCCCATAGAATCCAGTCGGTAACAGCTCTAGTCCAGCGGTCGTCTTTAAATCTCATTACGTGACCAGCCCATCTGATTTTTGAC
>JAOXYA010119718.1:0-10497 GCA_028565675.1 Sorex palustris
CTGAAATAAATAATTATGCAAAGGACATTAAGGAGAAGAGAAAGACAATATTTACAAGTGATTAGGAGACAAAGGATATTAACAGGTTGGGGGCAATCAACAAACACAAGCTCCCAGCAGCCAGGGAAAAAGGGCAAACCAACGTTATCCTACAGTTGTGAGAGCATTTTCCAATGTAAATGGAATTGTTAGTGTGGAAGTAGCGAGATTACCACAGAGTAATGTTCATGGTCCCTGTGGATGAAGTGAGGGCACCCCACCCCACTGCATTGCCCCAACTGTCCCTGTCAACTTAGTCACCCCTCCCCCTCCCACTGCTAGTCTGACATGGTTTACTACTGTCTCCTTGTCTCTGCACCACAGGCTCTGAGATCACCCTTCTACTTCACTCTGACTTATTCCTCCCACAGCATGGTGGCCTCCGGGATTTCATCTTTCTGTGCAAACAGACCAAGGCTGCTGCTGCTTTTTGGGGGGTGGAGTGGGTGGGGCTACATCTGGTGGTACTAGGGGTCACTCCTGACTGTGCTCAGGGACCACTCCTGGCAGGCTCGGGGGACCATAAGGGATGCTGGAGATCAGACCCCAGTGCAAGACTGTCCTCTGCTCCAGCCCCAAAGTGTGGCTTCTGAGCACTGAGCTGTCCTTGGGCGCTGTGATGAGCATAGGGATGCATGCATCTTTGTTCATGAAGTTTCTGCATGGAGGGGGGCCTGGGGGATGCCAAGAAGTGGGGGTCACTGGGTTGTACAGCAGCCCTGCTCTCTGTGGAGAAGTTTTGGTACTGTTTCCACAGAGGCTGGAGCAGAGACATCCCGCCAGCAGCAAATGCGGCTCCTTCCCCTACATCCTGCCAACGCTGGTGTTTTCCAGGATTTGGGGAAGTACATCGTTCTCACTGCCCTGAAAATATGCAATGAAGAACAGTTTCTCATATGCCCACTTGCTCTCTGTTCTCCTCAAGGAAGTGTCTGTATTCTTTCCCTATTTTTCATGAGTGTGTGTGGTTTTTGTTGTTGATATTGTTGCTGAGCTTTACAAGTGCTTTGCATAAAAAATTGGGGGGCTAGAGTGACAGTACAGCGGGTAGGACCTTTTCCTTGCATGTGGCCGACACGAGTTCAGTCCCCAGCATCCCTTATGTTGCCTGAGCACTGCAGAGTAATTCCTGAGTGCAGAGCCAGGAGTAACCTCTGACCATCCTGGGGGTGTGGGAAAAAGGAAGAGATATCTTGGATATTTAATCTGATGTATTATGTGCAAAGATTCTCTCCCCTTCGGTATTAAATATTTTTCTGTTAGCTTGAATTTCTTCTGCCATGTAAAAACTTCTTAATTGACGTGTGCCATTTTTCTTTTTTGGAGTTGTGGACTCTATGATAAAATCACAGACTGCATCCAAGACCCAGTTCCTGATGAGATCTGGTCCCCTCAGCGAAGTTTCCAGATTCTATTCTAAGCTGGAAGTCTTTCATGCACCCTGAAGATTCTCACATGGAGTGAGACAGGTGCAGGCTCCTTTTCCTCCTCAGTTTCCCCAGTGACACTTGTTGAGCACATCTCTCGGCTCCTATGTCCTGGATGCAATGCTGCTGCCTGCCACTGGCCTCAACTCTCTGATCCACACCCGCTGTGTCCATCACTGGAGCTTACTGCTTGAAGGTCGGGAAGTGTAACCCTTCCCATCTTTTTTCTCAGGAGAAATTTGACTGTCTGGGGAATGTTATGATTCCATACAAGTTTTTGGAAAGTTTGTTTCAAGCCTTTGAAGAAAGTCTTCTGGAATCCTGTGGGCACTGCCTCGAAACTGTGCATGGTCCTTCTGAGCCTGAGAATCTTCCAGCCCAGGAACAGGAAGCCTTTTCCCATTCCCAGGAGGCATCATCTCTCTTCCGGAGTGAAATTTCAGTGTGGTCATCTTTCTGATCATTTGCCAAGTTGATTCTTTTTTTCTTTCCTTTTTTATGGGGGGGGGTCACACCCGGCGATGCTCAGGGGTTACTCCTGGCTCTGCACTCAGGAATTATTCCTGGTGGTGCTGGGGAGACCATGTGGAATGCCGGGAATCGAACCCAGGTTGGCCACATGCAAGGCAAATGCCCTCCCCGCTGTGCTATGGCTCCAGCCCCAACCAAATTGATTCTTAAGGTATTTGCTGCGAGGCAAGCGGCCTCTCCGCTGTACCATCTCTCTAGTCCCAGATTCTTGCTTCTAAGTCATTTTCTGGTGGAGTCTGTAGCTTTTTCTATATAAATGTTTATGCCATTCACAGATAGTTTCACTTCTTTTACAATTTGGATCCTTTTAATGATTGTTTTCCTGACTGCTATGTTGAGAACTTGCAAATCTCTTGGGTGAGAGTGGAGAATGTGGGCGTCTCAGGCAGTGTCCGCTGTTGACTGTGGTGCTGGCCGTGGTGTTGGGGATGACCATTACTGGCCTTAGGTGTGTGCCTGTTAGTCCTTTTTGGTTGAGAATTGTCATGAATGGATGTTGTCAGAAGTTTTTCACTGCATCTTTTTATTTGATCGTCGTGTGTGTGTGTGTGTGTGTGTGTGTGTGTGTGTGTGTGTGTGTTGGCCACACCGGCAGTGCTGGGTCTTACCCCTGGCTCTGTTCTCAGGGATCACCCCTTGTGGGGTCTGGGGGGACATATATGGTACCAGAGACTGAGCTCAGCTGGGCCCAGTCTAGGCCAGCACCATCCTCTCTGTCCTGTGTCTGGCCCAGCATGTATTCCCCTTCCCTTTGGTTGGCGGTGTGTCGCAGGAACCTGGGTGCATATGCTGAGCCATCCCGGGATGACCCACCTGGTCGGGCTGATCTGGTTTGCTGAGTTCCCGTGGAGGAGGCTCTTTGCATCAGGAGTCATCAGAGATGTCAGCCTGTAACTTTCCTCTTCAAGCACTGCTTGTCAGGTGATGCTGGTGTCCCAGAGGCTGTTACTGTCACGAGCTCACTAGCGTCTGGGTCTGGATGGCGCTTTTGTTCTTGGGATTTTTCAATCATCGTTTTCATTTCCTCACTCGTTTTTGGTCTCTTCAGTTTTCTGCTTGCTCCCAAATCAGCTGTTAGCAGTTATGATTCTAAGAATTCCTTGATTTCTTCCGGGTTCACTAGCTTAATGGCCACAAACTGTTCCTGGAAACTTCTTAGGAGACAGTTTTGCATTTCAGAAGTTCTTTTGTAGCTTTACCCTTTTCATCATTGACCCAGTTTATTGGAGTTTTCTCTTTTGTCTTCACGAGTCTAAGTGTTTTCAATCCTGTGTGCTCTCTGAGACACCCAACTCCTGATTTCATTTATCATTTGTGCTACGTTCTTAATTTCTGTATCACTGATTTCTGCTCTAATTTTTATTATTCCTCCCCCACCGTGGATTCCCTTGTTCTTCTCTAGTTCTCAAGTCGCAAACTTAGTTACTTAGTCCAGGGTGTTCATGGTTCCGCGTAAGCCCAGATAGCTACACACTTCCCATAGTCCTGCTTCTGTGGTGGCCAGGTTGGTTCTCATGGTTTCCCTTCCTGCTCATTTGTTTTGAAGCATCTTCTTGCTTCTTCGTTGGCTTTCACCCTGATTCAGTAGCTGTTTAACCACACCGGGCTCAGTTTGGGAGCATTGCTCCTGTGGGAGCATTCAGGCCTGATCTAGTACAGCAAGTAGGATGTTTGCTTACACCAGGCCAACCTGGGTTCAATCTTGGGAAACCCACAGGGAACCACGAACCCACGAGGAGTGATCCCTGAGTGCAGATTCTGGAGTAAGCCCTCGTGGAAAAAAAACCCAAATGTGGAAGCTTTTCCCTGCTGTGTACCTCTCTCCCTCCCCCCCCACTTCCTCTCCCTCCGCTGTTCCACAATGGCATTCTGGCCAAGAAAACTCCTGCTATTATTTCTACTTTAGTGATTTGATGGACACAAAAATTGGATCACAATAATCGATCTGAGGCAAGCATGTTTGTCTCATTTGGTTTTCATTTTTCCTGTTTTTCAATGTTTCCCTCGGAGCCACTGTTCATCATGAGAATTCAGGTGCATCTCCTGTGAAGGGCTGAAGCTTGGGTTTTCTTTACAAATAAGATAGTTTTTATTTATTGTTTGTTTGGGGGACTTGCGTGGTGATGCTCAGGGCTTACTCCTGGTTCTCCAATCAGGAACCACCCCTGGTGCTACTGGGGGACCCCAGCGGGGTATTGGGGATCAAAGACGGGTTAGCTGCATTCACGGCAAGTACCTTCCACATTATTTGATTGCTCTGGCCTTCAAGCAAGAGAGGCTTTGAACAGAATTTACTTAGAATTGGACTTTATCTCTGGGTACAGTATGACTATCTGTGCCCTTAGATAGCAGAGTTCTGTGTTTTGACGTTTAGAGAATTTATTCATAGGAAGAAATTGGTTGCAATTTTTCTTCAGGATTTTTATTGCCATTTTTCTTCCTTTGCTATTTTTTAGTTTTAAATAACTTTACCTTCAAAGCTCATTTTAATGGAAGGGTTAATTGACACCCAGCAGTGTTCCATCCTTACTCCTAGCTCTGTGCTCAGGGACCATGCCTGATGGGGCCTGGGGGGCTTTCTGTGGTGCCAGGGATTGAATCTGGGTCAGCCATGTTGCAATATAAGCATCCTATTTTGTAAGAAATAGTAAGATAGTAAGAGATAGTAAGAATAATAGCTCTTGGCCCCTGAAACTTGTTTTGAGTATTAATATAAAAACATAGAAGTACTAAGTTAAAAAAAATCAAAAAGACTTTACTAGGAAAGACCTTTCACTTGTTCCACGTCACTTTGGAGCCTGTCAGACCCGTGTCTATGTCCATCAGGGCTCTGTTACTGCAGGGTGGGGCATCCGTCCCTGACAGGAAAGTTATGTGGCCACAGGAGTCTGTGCAGAATGAGCCCTGAGCAAGAGCAGTGTCCGCTTAGGGCTCAGAGGGGCTCATAAGCGACAGTGAGAAACATCAGCTCATTTCATCAACAGTGATACTCACTGCTGAAAGTTTTAAAAAAAAGAGGGAAAGGGCATCAAAGGAGAGGGTAGAATTCAAGTGCCACATTCCTAATGATGCTCAAATAAGTCTACACCCAGAGGGGGCAACGTACAGAGTGATGTTAAACGTGAGCAGAACCTGGCCTAAGCCTAAAACTGGCACGTCTCTGCTAGTTTGTGTCAAGAGACACGTGGCACAGAACAGCGGCCACCGAGAGCAGATGCCAAGTCAAGGGCTCTGCCTATGTTTTCCGGTTCACCAGGGCACTTGTCATGGGAGTCATTGGTGCCTTGCAGAACCAGTGTGGTGTGTAAAGCAGAGCAGGTGTGTAAAGCACTGCTGTTTGAATGAGAAAGTCTGTGTCACCCCACTTTTTTAGGTCTCTGGTCCTCTAAGTGGACACCCCAAATCATTTTGTGGGGGTCCAGGACTTTGGGTGGGGACTCAGGTTTCGGAGGCGGACTCTGAGCCCCTGTGCCCTATGTGGCGTCCAAAATGAAACTTTGCCCTCTGTGTTGTTTTCCTGGGCTGTGCGGTCACACCCTCGGTCACAGCCTCTCCAACCACATGTGGGGCGGCCTGATGACAGGCCTGCGGGCACTCGGGACACCCAGGGAAGTGCTGGGGATGGAACCAGGACCCTCTGCGGGTAAGTGCCTTGACCACCGTTCTGCCTGTCCAGCCCTGGTCATCTGGTCATGCTTTTTTGAGGACCAAGATTTTGGCCCTCGTGAACTTGCCAAGCAGTTGTGAAGTGGAAATGGGACACACACACACACACACACACACACACACACACACACACACACGCTCCTTCTGCACTGCCCCAACCCCTTGCCAAGGCTGGCCCTTCTGGGCAGTCAGACACACGGAGCTTAACTGAATGGCCCCTAGATGGCGCCTTTACAGCTCTCGCCCAGTAGCAGATTCAAGGTGCGGGTGGGATGTCTGGGCAGCACCATGTCTACCGATAGGCGTGTTGGACACCCCCAAAAAAGGGGGCCAATCAGGTCACACTGTTGCGCAAGTGGTTCGTTTACATCTGTGCACACTTTCTTACACACACATTCTTTCCCTGAGTCCAAGTCTGCATACAAGTCCTCATACACATTTCTGGACATGGGTCTGCATGACTGTGCGTGAGCCTTACACATACACGTTCATGTGCATTGATGACCGTGCAGTGACTGAGGCATTAAGGCTACCAGGCCCGGTGACCGGGCAGATGGGGAGCTGTATGTACAGCGGGCACCACACACACTTTTCTGGAGTATAGCCTGCCTGTGTTGGGCGGTAGCAATAATACAGCAGTTGGGTACCTGCCTTGTATGCAGTCCACCTGGGTTTGATTCCTGGCATCCCATATGATTCCCCAAACCTCCCAGCAATGATCCCAGAGCATGGAGCCAGGAATAAGCCCTGAGCATTGCCAGGTGTGGCCCAAAACCTATAAATGAATATTCCTGCATCATTTATAAACACAGAACCCTCCCTCAGCTCATTCTTGAAGACTCTTCATCTGCCACCTTGGCCCTTCCGTGGACACCCCTGCTCAGGTTACACATGGATGTCTGTGACTCCCAGCTATTATGTCTTGCGCCAGCCAAACCATTTCTTTCAACAATGAAACCTGCAGAACTTAGGCTCTATCGTGTGGTTGGTTCCTGAGAGGTTGATGGGATGAACTAGAGGGCTTTTCTGACCTTCTGCACCCAGTTTTTGATTTTCATACGAAAAGGTCAGGACACAGATACACAGGCGTGGAGTGAGACACTCAACACAGCTCACTGAGAAACACTTGCTGCTGGTGGCTGGTCTGTGCAGGCATAGCCCTGTCACTGTTGCTGGTGGTATTTCTGCATAGACACCGCCCCAGCCACTGTTTGCCTGTCTTTTGTCTTTCCCTCGGTGCAGTTTGAGTTCATGATTGAGTCCATCCTCTATGCCCTGGATGCATGACTAAAGGAGGACAGGATCATCTGGTCAACCAAAGCTGCACTGCACCTGGGCCCTTCAGTGCAGATCGGGTCTACTGCAGCAAGGTTCTTTTCCGGGACAATGCCTGTGAGTTCTACCTCAGTGCCCTCAAGTGAGTGTGGTGTTGAGCATAGCGCCTCTGGGACAGGTGACTGGGAGACATTCGCTTGCTCCTTTCACATTGCACTGGAATTGGGTCTCTGTGGTGCTTTTAAGTTTTCTGTGTGAATATGTGCATACCTGTTGGGATCAATCAGGGGGACCTGCTTTCCAGTCCTGGTGGGACAGAAGCCCACAGAGTGTGGGGCTTCCACTGCTCATGAGAACCTTGTCACTTTGGCTTCTACACATGAAAATGCCACAGTCACAACTTCGACATGCAGTGCCTTGTTAGATCTTCAATTCTATTAGAAAAAAATGAACATGGGGACGGAGAGATAGTGCAGTGGGTAGGGCATTTACCTTGCATATTTGATCCCTGGGTTTGGTCCTTGACCTCCCATATGGTCCTTTGAACACTGCTTTAAATATGCCAGCCACAGCTTAGAGAATAGAGTGACTTTGGGGCACACTTCAGTGTAGCCAGAGAGGGTCTTCCTGGGAGGGGACCAGGAAAATGTCACATTTCAGGAACTGTCTCAGTAATCAGGGTCCTCATGAACACCAACCCTTGGGTTTGGTTGAGCCAGTCCCTACTGGTCTGTGACCCCACATCCAATGTGGGTTTATCCATGGGTTGGAGTGGGCCTCTGACGAGCAGCAGTTCCCAACACACATCCCTTGTCACACAACACCACTCACTGGAAGCAGGTGCTGTTCATGATGGATGAGCCCGTGGCCGTCTGCACAGGAGATGTGTTCATAGACTCTGTTGTGCTGCAGAGAAACTCTGTGTGGAGGAGACACACGTCTGTGGCTCTGAGTTAGTCTGTCACTTCCAGACAAGACTTACATGGCACAGAAGGTAAGGGATCACCTGGAATTGTGTGCCATGGTGCTTGTTGGGGACTGGGTCATGCCTTGTCTTTCTCCGGTCCACTGACAGGAAGTGGGAACAGTGCAGAGTGACTCGGGCTGCTGTGAGAGCAGAGACTCTCGGCCTCTCACTCTGCTTCCCGGTGGAGGGTGGTGTGGTGATGTTCTGACTGATTGCACCTGAACAAAGGCTGAGGGACCATGCAGTTGGTGGTGACCACATCTTACAAAGGCTGCTGAAATGGGCTCTATTCTAGACTCAGGAGCATGTAGGAAGGAAGTAAACAAAAAAAGTAGCTGCTCTTTATTTTATTTTCTTGTCTTCGAGCTATATCTGGAAGTATGCAGGTGTTACTCCTGGCTTTGTGCTCAGGAGTGACCCCCTCCCCCAGGTCACTGGTGGTGATCAGGGGACAGTATTCAATGGTGCTCAGGGGACTGTATTCAGTGCTAGCATTCAAAGAGGGCCGGTGAGTTACAAGCATCTGCCTCAGCCTTGTAATGTTTTTCTGTCCCTCCCTTTGTTTTTGCTACTTTTTTCATGCTGTGCTTTACCCTTTTTATTTTGGTGGGGGTTGGGGCAACACCCAGTGGTACTCAGGGCTTACTCTTGACTTTTCACTTAAGGTCTCTTATGTGGTGCAGTTCAGTGGGCTTTGAATGCAGGAGGCTGGGCCCCACAGCACTGTCAGGAGTGACCACCAAGCTCAGTGCCAGGAATAGTGCCTGAGCACCAGAGGTGTGGCCACAAAATAAATCCTCAGTTCTCACCAGGTTTTCTTTCGAAGGAGGAACTACTCAGGATCATACAGGTGCTCACTTCCATGGAAGATGCCCTGTGAATTCACACATTCCATGATCACCACCGAGGACCAGCAAATTTGGTACAAGAGTCTCTCTCCTGCAAGGCAAAGGAAAAAAATGTTTCAATTGTAGGCAGAAAAGGGAACACACAGAATTGTGTTAAGAAAGCATTTTTTCTTCCAGGAATGTTTATTGAGACACTGATCTACAAAGTTGTTCATAATAGAGTTACTTAAGGGCTATAACATTCCACCACCAGTGCCCTCAGGTTCTCTTCCACCTCCCAGCCCTTGGCACACATATAGAAAATTTATTTCATGTTACTTGGTCCAATAAAACTTAAAGGAATGACAAATAAAATTATCAGAAAATAAATCAATATAAGTCAGTTTGCGATGATGAATGTGATCTTTTAACATTTCTTAGTCTAGAAGAGCACAACCATATGCACCATTAGTTAGTGCCACTAGTCAGCGTACAGTTGAAGCATGCACATTTGAACTAGTTCTAAAATCAAAGTGATGATGTTTTGGTTGATGCAGTCCAATATATATACCCTTCTTTAGGAATACTTTCCTTTACTACCGCTATGTGCCTTTGTGTGCATTCTTGTAATATTTGTGTGAGCACAGTTAACTTTCCCATTGCACAAAACATTGAGTTGCTCCCTTTCTCACATAATCACATGCGAGCATTTGTTCTCTTGTTCCGCCCCAGCATGCAGAGGCTTATTTTATTGTTTGCTAAACAGACATATGCCATTACTGATTCTTCATTTATTTCATGATATTCGCTGTAAGCAGGCTCACGTCTGTATGTGTTCATGTGTGTACATGTGCGTTTTCATCAACTCAAGATCTCAATTAGGGTTCCACAATATTTTTCCAAGTTTCAAATGCATGCTGACATCATGACGAATCATCAGTTCATTATTTCCCTCCCTCCCTTTTCCTCTCTCTGCCAGTCTCTAACACAGATGTGCATGGAAATAAACATATACACACAGATTTTTGCATATTACATTCCATTAAACAGGAATTTTACTGACCAGCTAATCATGCACAGGTATACTAACATGCACCTACTTGTGTTACTTTACCCTCAATGGTTGTGCAAATTTGTTTTACCTTGCAGTATGTCAGATGCTTGAATTTGATTCTCAATACTGTGTTTGATTTGTGGCGTGTGCTGATAGCTTAAGATTTTACAAGCAGGTCTTCAGTGCTCACTTCACTGGTTTCACTGTATGCCACTGTAACTGGCTTACAGCATGTTACATTGCAGTCTTCACTGAAGTCAGAAGTAACAAGTAAGCACTGGCACTTTCCCTCAGGATTAACATCTGAACATAGGGGAAAATATTTGACCACTCTTCTTGACTTCACATGTCTGTTTCCTAAGTGGCATTTGTGATTTGACTTGAAACAATGGTGTGTTTCAGCCTGTTCTTTCATTGAGTCAACATTTTGCACCTCAGTACCATCTAGAATTTTTCACTACTTAACCTACTCTGTGTCTCTGTCTTACCCTATAACACTGTGGCACTAATACTGGTTGTCCTCTACTCAGACTAATAATAGTGCTCTTTCCAGTATCAGTAACTATTTATATTCCCTACTTTGTGCTTGAAGTGATAGTGCAGCATGTAGAGAAGTTCTTTGCACTTGGCTAACGAAGCTTGCCTTTTACTTGAATACAATAAATACAGCTGTTCACACCGTGTGTCCAATGATGCCAAAGTCTGGAGACT
>JAOXYA010119732.1:0-22175 GCA_028565675.1 Sorex palustris
TACATCTCAACCTGGAAACTGTTGCACTTAGTGAAGATCCCTCTTGAAAGATCCCGGGTGGCTGGTGCCTGGTGACTCCATCTCCGGGTGCTACAAAGGTGCAAGATTCCGAATCCTCCCCCATGGGCATGAGTCCTGGCTGGGAGCAGCCACGAGCTGGGTGATGGGGGTCCCAGGTGCCTTTCTGCACCTCTCTCTCCCTTGGGGCCCCACTCCCAGAAGCCCCCCATCTCCTGATCCCGAGGGCAGTGGGAGACAGCCTGGTGGGCTCAGGGCCAGGCCTCGAGCAGGCGTGGGGAGCCCCCAGCACCTCCCCACCCACCGTGGGGATGGTTGTCTTCCGGGGGCCTCGTTATCCGGAGCCCGCGAACCCTGACATTTCCAGGGAGGCGTCTGGACATCCTTGACCTTTGCAGTGCGTCTGAATGATGCTCCTCTCTCCCCGTTTCTGCCGTTCCTCCTGGCCGTGCTCTGCTGTGCTCATGCCTCCAACCTTGCCAGTTCTTCCTCAGCCCCCAGGGCTGTCCTGTCACCCCCCCTCCCGCCCCCACCCCCACCCTTGCCCCTCCCCGCACCAGTACTTGTGGGCCTTGACTCTCCATCTGAAGTCTGACTCCTAAGCCAGCTGCCAGAAGAAGAAGTGGGGTCCCTCCTGGATGCCCACCAGGGATCGTCAGCTAAACTGTGCCGGCAGCCCCCCACCTCAGCCCAAGTCGGGGTGCGATGGGGGGTCCTTACTAAGAGAAGCCTCGCGTCCCTTCTCTCTTGCACTTGACCCATGAGCCAACCTTGCAGCTCTGCCTCTTTAAGCTGCCCCCAACGCTCTGCAGCCCACCCCCAGCCCTTCTGACTGCCTCGCCCCAGATGCTGGGGGTCCGGAGCGCTGGGGACACGGCCCTTCACCACAGAACCCTCTAAGTCTTCCCATCTCCTCCGTCCAGGACCCCGAGTCTTGTTCTCTGTCCCCCTGGCAAGGGCTGTGCGAGCTTCTTGTGTATGCCTGGTGTCCAGGAGCCCAGTGGGAAGGACGCCCTTCCCTCTGCCCCCCCACTCACTCTCCTCAGCATCCTTTTGGGGGGCAGTAATACTGTGCATAGTTTCTCAGAAAAGGCGACCTGTCAGGTAAAAGGGGGTGGGACACCGCGGGGCTCAGGGCTCCTGGTCCCCGCTTCGCTAAGCTGCGTGGCTTCCTGGGACCACTTATCTCTGAAGGGCTCAAAGCTGCAGTCTCGGCTGACTGGGTCTGAACTTCATTCTCCATGGGGGTGTCTGGGGAGAGGGTTAAGGGGTGCGCAGGGCTCTGCTCTCCCCATTCCGTGTGCCGTGGAAAGGAGCCCTCCCCCCATGCCCCATCCCTCCCCCTTACCCGTGAGTGAAACATCCAGGTATGGCCCCAGCACATCCCAAATGATGGTGACGGGCACATTGCTGCTGTGTGACCCCCGTGACGCCAAACAAGATGCATGAGCCAGTGGGGAGAGGATCAGAAAGGAATGTTCTACATTTGTTTTCTCTTTGGGTCACACCCAGCGATGCTCAAGGGTTACTCCTGGCTCTGCACTCAGGAATTACTCCTGGAGGTGTTCGGGGAGACCATATGGGATGCTGGGAATTGAACCTGGGTCGGCCGTGTGCAAGGCAAACACCCTACCCACCATGTTATTGCTCTCGCCCCAAGAAAGGTATGTTCTAAAGGCATGTCTATAGACTGGGAGCCTGGACTGTCTGCCGTGTCCCACCGTCCGACTCTGAAACAAGCCCCTGGCCAGCAGGATGGGGGAAGCAAAACCTGCTTCCACCTGGCTGCTTCTACTCTTGCCTTCAGCCTCTCCCACAGCCGTGACTACCCCCAGATGGTGCTCCCCAGCCCCCCAAGGTGCCAGAGATGAAGGGCGGACTTGGGGGCCTAAACCTGTCCCTTGTGAGGCCGGAGCTGGTTGCCCCATCAGCACTGGGGGGATGCCCACGGGCGCAGAGACTGAGGACAGGGGGGACCCACGCCCCCAGCACTCAGCACCTGTGGCCCCTCATTCCCCCTGTGCCCCCAAGCCTGGCTGTTCTATCCAGCAGCAGCAGGAAAGGCCCAGAGCCCTGAGTCAGAACAGCCTTTACACAGCCTGTGATACCAGAATAAACTGGATTTGGAATCAACCCCAGGGGAAATCTGTTAAAGAGAAATAAAGATGTTCCAGGAGTCCACTTGGCCTTGCCAGGGGGCTCTCCCCGCCTTCCTTCCCGAGGCAGGGCATTAGCAGCTAATCCGGGGCTCCCCATGCCGCCTTCCCCGATGCCCCCTCGCTCCCCCTCCTGCAGGCTGGCGGCCTCTGATGGGGGAGGGCAGGAGACCCCCAGTTGGAGCACAGTGCTGGGCCACACCATCCTCTCATCCCCAAGCCTGGGGATGGGGGTGGGGGTGCATTGCCCCAATTTACAGAGGGGGAAAACTTAGGCTGCAAGATGGGAGGGGGCGCTCCTGTAGGTTCTATGGTGAGGCCCTTTGCTACGCAGCTCATGGGGACAGCCGGGCAGCTGCAAACGTACAGGCCAGTCTTGGGGAGGGCGAGGCCACAGCCACACATGCATCTGAGGAACCAGCTGTCGTGACGCTCTGCTTCATGGCGGGACAGGCCTGGGGTCTGCGTGTGGCCAGCGAGGGGGCAGCAGCGGGTATGTGAGTTTGGGCACCCCTCCCAGGGCACCCCAGAGAGTACAGGCCACCCCCTTTCCCCACTGCCTTGAGCCCACAGCCCCTGACTCAGGCTGAGAGCGGCGTCTCGGAGCCACGGGCCCTGCAGAGCCCTAAATCACAGGCTGCCGCCAGCTCATTAGCAAATGATAGAAATGACAGAAACCTTGGCCAGCCTGAGCTCTCAGACAGCGTGGCTGCCACAGCACCCCCCAAGCCTGGGCCCGCACCCCACCCAGAGCTAGGCTGTCCTGGGCTCACGGCCAGCTGGGACCCCTGCAGCCTGGTCCAGCCTGGGGGACACACAAACTGGCCGCAGAGCTGGAGCTCAAGATGGGGGAGGGGGCAGTGTCCCCCTGGGGGAAGGCCGAAGTCAGGGGATCTGGCCCAAGGCTGTGGGCCCCAATTCTGTCCCTGTTGCAGAAGCTCCCCGTCTTCAAGCCTATAGGGCTCGACCTGCCGGAGAAGCATAGACCCCCAACCCCCGCCCTGGAAATGTGCCTTTAGATTCTGAGATTCCCATAGAAAGGGACCCCCATGCTCTGTTCTGTCTATCTGTGGCTCCGTTGGGGACTGATGCGAATATTTTTTTCTTTTTGGGTCACACCCTGCAATGTACAGGGGTTCCTCCTGGCTCTGCACTCAGGAATTACTCCTGGAGGTGCTCAGGGGACCCTATGGGACGCTGGGGATCGAACCTGGGTTGGCCCCGTGCAAGGCAAATGCCCTCCCCACTGGACTATCGCTCTGGCCCCTAATGCAGATGTTAGAGGCCCTGAGGCTGGTGCCACAGACAAGGCCTTGGAGGAAACACTGGGCGGTGGGAGTGACCGCCATGGGTCTGGGATGGGATGGGAAGGACATGTTTCCCAAGGGCTGTGGGGGGCTGGGGGGCGTTGGCTCCAGGCCTTTCTCTTTGCGCCTGTGGGTGCCTGGAGCTGCCTCATCTTCACCCACATCTCCCCACCTGCACCCCCATCTCCACTGTCTCCCCCGTTCCAAGGCCCACATGCTGGCTAGGAAAACCTTCCCTTGAGCCTAACATCCCCCTAACTTGGTGACACTCACAAAGACTATGTCCAAAAGGGGCCACTTCACAGCACGGAAGGACAGAAAATCATCTATTTCTTTTTGAGGGGGAGGCGGGCAGGGGCGCGCCCCCATACACCACACCCTCAATGGAGGCAGGCAAGGGAACAATGCCCTCTGCTTCGGCCTTTCTCAGCCACTTCCTGCCCAGTGACTGATGGCGGGATGCCCTCCCCTCCCCCCCACACCACCACCAAGGAATTTCTGGGTTATTCTGGCCTGAGAAAGGGGAAGAGGCCTCGTTCATGGCACCAGCCTCAGGGCCTCCAACATCTGCATCGGGGCTGGAGTGATAGTCCAGCGGGGAGGGCATTTGCCTTGCACGGGGCCAACCCAGGTTTGATCCCTGGCATCCCATAGGGTCCTCCAGGAGTAACTCCTGAGTGGAGAACCAGGAGGAACCCTTGTGCATTGACAGGTGTGACCCAAAAAGAAAAAAATTCGCATCAATCCCCAACTGAAGCACATGCCACCCCATGTGCTGTCACCCTGGGGACCCTCTGGGGCCACGTGAAAGGGGCTCAGCCCACACCCCTCCCCACCAGGCAGCGGGTAGAACCCTCGGGATGGAGCTGGGTTTCCAGCGAAACTAGCAAACGGTGCCTCTTTGCAAAGAAAAGCTGGTTCTGGGGGCAACCTCCTCACCCCCGCACCCCTGCAAGCCAAGATAGTCTCTCCAGACCCAGCTTGGGACCTCATGCGCCCGGCTGGACCCTTTCAGCAACAGCCCCCAATCTCCCTGGCACACCCATCTGCTGCATGCCTGTGTCTGCCGAGCGACTCCCCCAGCCCCGGGGTGCTGAGCACTAGGTAACCCCGTGGGGGCTCACGCTCACCCACCTGCATCTGTACCTCAGCCCTGCAGGCCCCCTGCTCTCCCCCCACCCCTCTTCCTCTTACCTCCTTCATGAATGGGGGGGGGCTCCTTCAGACCGGAGCCATGGTACAGCAGGGAGGGAGATTGCCTGGCATGTGGCCGACCCTGATTCAAACACCTTCTGTACCTCACCCTGGTCCCCTGAGGACCCCCAGGAGTGATCCTTGAGTGCAGAGTTGGGAGTAAGCCCTGAGCACGGGCAGGTGTGCCCCACCACCCCCGAACCAAACCACCCAGCAGCTGGCTGAGGCTTGAGGCTTGAGACGGGGTGTCCGTCCAGAGGGGCTCTGGCTCCATTAGGAACCGACTCCAAAGGAAGGTTCCTGGGGCACACCCACGGGGACGGCAGCTCTCTGGATGTGCCGGTGTTCACGTTTCTTGAGTCGGGAGGGGCTGGGTTCCCAGCCTTCTCCCCTCGCCCTGCAGGAGGCTCACTTCCTCCAGGAACAGAAAGGGATTCTGTTCTCACGAGGGGGGGGGCGGGGGGGGGCTGCGTCAAAGGTCTGCAGTGCCAGCTGCACGCTGGAATGACAGGTGGGTGAGTGCCCGAGTGGACTCCCACACCTTCCACCCAACCCACTGCCCCCATGTCCAGGAAGCCCCCTCTGTAACTTCCTCAGGTCACTAGAGGTCAGGCTTCTCTGGCACGGAGAGCCCAGGAACATGTTTCTCTTTACCAGGGCTGCCCCCCAAACCCTACCCACTTGGAGGCCATCCCAGGGCAGGCCTCATCCTCTTCAACAGAGGGGGGAAGCCTTTAAGCCTGAGTGGCTCCTTCCTTCAGAGCAGGTCCCTAACAGAGCCGGACCCCACCCCCCCTCTGGCCTTACATCCCCATGAGCCGCCCCTCCCCCATCACCTCCCTGCCCCGCCCTGGCACTTGGGGCTCTGGCAGGCTGTGCTACCCATGGCAGCTCCCCCCCGCCCAGTCACTGGACCACCACTGGCCTCCTCCAATGCTCCCCACCCGCTCTCCCGCTCACGACAACCCCATGCTCACTCCAGTGATCGAGTTTGCCCCCTTTCCGCCCGAAGGCTCCTGACCACCCTCAAACTCAGGGGAAGCAACAGATGCTCAGACACAGCTGTGGAATGAGCCTGGGGGTGTCGCAGCCTTAGCCCGGGGTCTGGCTTTCACATTCCCCACAAGCATTTGCAGGATGGGAATGCAGACGCAGAGGGAAGGGATAAGGGCTGAGAATCCCTCGTTCCTCAAACATCCCCGAGCCCCTCCAGAGAGGGTCAGGAGAGGGTCTCTGAGAAGGTGGTGCTCCTTTCCCTGAGGGCCACATACCCCTCAGGCCAAACATAAGGCTGCCTTGCAGCCTCCGGCCTCCGCGCCACAGGACTGCTGGCCCAAGGCCATTCCCAGTGGGGCTTGGGAGCCCAGCCAGGCGCCCAGCTCATGCCAGCACAGGCCTGGCTCTGGGCTGAACTCTGAAGTTCAAGTTCAGCTCTGTCTCTGCTGCTCCGTTCTCTGAGGGAGACAGAACATCTTCCAGTGAGATGTGAGGTTCTCCTGAGAGGCTGCAGAGCAGGAGACGAGTCAGAGGAGCAGGGCTGCTCCTCAGCACAGTGCTGACTCAGGGCCATCATTGCTAGAGGGACCGCTTCCCTTCTGGCAGGTGGGCAGTTCCAGAAGGCGGGAGGCAAGATCAACTGCAGAGGAATGGGTGGATGAAGAGACAGATACACTCATCGAGGGATAGATGAAGGGATGGATGGATGAAGGGATGGATGGATGAGGGGTTTGGATAGATGGATGGATGGATGGATGGATGGATGGATGGATGAAGGGATGGATGAATGAAGGGATGGATGGATGAGGGTATGGCTATACACATCGATGGATGGATGAAGGGGTACATGGATGAAGGGATAATAGTTGAAGGGATGAATGAAGGATGGATGAATGAAGGGATACGTGGATGAAGGGATGGATACACACACTGATGGATGGATGAAGGGATGCATGGATGAAGGGACGGATGAAGGGACAGACGAATGAAGTGATGGATGGATAAAGGGATGGATACACACATCGATGGGTGGATGAAGGGATGGATGAATGATGGGATGGATAGATGAAGGGATGGATGGATGAAGGGATGGATGGATGAAGGGATGGATGGATGAAGGGATGGTTGGATGAAGGGATGGATACACACAAGCGAGGGTGGATGGATCAAGGGATGACTGAATGGATAAATATACACATGGATGAAAGGATGAATAAATTGGTAAACAGATTACAGTATGAATGGATCAATAAATAGATGAAGGGATGGGTGAAGGGATGGGTGAATGAATGGATGGATAAAATGGATGATGGATCGATGGATGGATTGAATAATAGATGAATGGATTGATGAAGGCATGGATGATGGAGCACACTAGTGGATGGATGAAAGGATAAATGAAACGTTAAAGAATAAATGAATAGATGAATGAATAAATGGATGGACAAATGGACAGATGAATGAGTAGATGGATGGATGAGTGGATGCATGGATGAAGGCATGGGTGCATGAATGGATGAATGAGTGGATGGAACCTGCAGTCATCAGAACTCCACTCAGGTGAGACAGATGCATTCCCAATGGGGTTTCACTGGAGTGAAGGAGAAATGGCCCAGCAGGTGAGGGCTGGGGGCTGGCTGCCCACCGGGCCTTGGTCAGCAGTCATGCCCTTGTCTGTTTCCTGTTTAACCAAGGAGGAGCAGGCAGAGGAATCCTAAGTGTGCTGCAGGATGCCTGGGTCCCAGCCCCCACACCAGAATGCACAACACATGTAGGGGAGGCTCCACGTGCCCTCCCCACCTCCCCAGGAACCTGGCACTGACTCCATGGCCCAGTGTCGCTCTGCCTGCCTGTTAGCTGGGTAACAACGGGAGCTTCCGGTCTGAGTGGCTTCTGGGTTTCCGCCCGCCTCTTGGGAGTCCCCAGGTGAGCACTGCGTCTGAAGACGCACCAGCAGGCAGGCAGCTCAAGGGAGCCTTCCCGCAGGCGTGGGCCCAGAAGAAGGTGCTCCACCTTCCCGGAGCACCTGTGCAAGGCAGCGTCCTTCCCCGCAGGTGGCATGAGTCAGCCCAGAGCCCCCACAGCAGACGAGTTCCGGTCACAGCACCGTGCCCACCTCCAGTGACAAGCCAGCCCTGCCCCCTGCCAGCGCCCGTCGGCTGCCGAGCTGCACCTGTGGGGGCAAGCCCCACTCTCTCTTCCCATCCAGCCCGCACCCCAGGCGCCTCGGAGACACAGGCTCCGTGGCCCCCTCTCCGTGGGGGAGGCGAGGCTGTTTCTGCACCCCCCACCATGCAGCGGCAGGGTTGGAGAGAGGGGTCAGGAGCCAAGACAAGACTCCACGTCCCTGCCCAAGAGCCTGCCTCAGTTGCCCGCCTCCGAGGGGCTGTGTGGTGAGGGGGACGTGAGGCTGCAAGGCCACAAGAGGGAGATCCGCAAGTCGCCTCTGGGAAGTGGCAGGGTTTGGCCAAAGAGGGCAGTGTCAATGGACGGTGTCTTGAGGCCAGGCTGGGGTCTCGGGCAAGTGACTGTATGCCTCACAATGAGGACAGTTCCACCAAACTACGGATCTTGATACCCTCTGTGGCCATTTACGAATCTGCAGGGAGGGATCAGGGCAATGCCTGTGCTGCCACCAAGTCCCATGGGATGGTCACCTCCTCTCTCACACTGTCCTACCAGTAAACAAACCACATGACAACAGGGCTATTAGGGGAACACTCTCTTGTACACACACACACACACAAACACACACACACACACACAGACTTTCACTCTTAGTTTAAAAAAATGTGTGGGGCAGCCATGATCCAGAGACACACAAACGAATCTCGGACCCAAGCAATTTGCTGCAGAGATGGTTCTGGACTTTGTAATCGGCCACTTTCGCTGGGCCACTCCAGATGGGGGCAGGTGCCATCCCTCCGCCTGCCCCCTAGGAATCCCGGTGGCCCCATCTTTTAGAACTCAGTGACAAGCTCCAGGTATGGGTGACAGTGGCGGTAAATGCCAGACCTCATGGGACAGGAGAAGAGTCGGCCCTTCTCCTTCCCCCCACCCCGATGGGACTCTGAGATGACGTCCACATATGGCCATTGCTCCCACACAGCCATGATCCAGAGACACACAAACGAATCTTGGACCCGAACAACTTGTTACAGCAATCTCTCCAGACAATAATTATTAAGATTTTAGAATTCCTAGAGCATGTGGCTGCTCTTGTGGCCATGCAACATTGTACTGTATCCATAACAAGCAATACAAAACACATTGTCTAGCATTGCCTTTTCGGCAGGAATGAGGAGTGGTGGGACTGGGCTGAAATATCCAAGGTAACCAAAGTAGAGAAAGAGAGTATTGTGCAAATTGTCTGCCACACAGGCAGGGGTAGGTGTGGAATGGTGTGTGTGTGGGAGGATACTGGGGATTTTGGTGGTGGAAAGCTGGTGAAGGGATGGGTGTTTGATGATTGCATGATCGAAGCTCAAGCATGAAAGCTCTGTTACTGTACCTCACGGTGAAGAAATAAAAAGGGGGAAAAATTAAAATTAAAAGTGTGTGGACCAGGAGAAAGTGCTATGGTTAGGGTCCATCCCGGACCAGAATCACAGGGTTTCCGCAGGCTCTGCTGCGTGTGGTCCGAGAACCCCGGGTACCACAGAGACCAAGCAGCTGTGTATCCACAGCCCTTGCACTGAACCCCCAGCCCAACTGGCAGGTAGCACCTGTGAAGCCCCTGAGTTTCCTGGGCACCGCTCGGGAGCCGACCCCCCCAAATGTTGGTCCCTGCAAATCTCACCCTAAGGAGTCAGGGAACAGCAGAATGGGGCATATCAGTATTGACGGGGGATGGGGGGTGGGGAAGAACACATGGGCACCCTCTGGTCCCTTTCTGTTCGTGGGTAATTCATAGCCCCCCACTTACAGCTGGAGGGTTTTCTGCGGGGGATCCCCACATTCTCGGAGATCTCCGCACCAGTAGGCCCCAAAGGCTGAGCGAATGGAAAACCACCAGGTTAAAAAAACAAAAACAAAAAACCCAAAAAACAACTCCCCACCCCCCCAAAAAAAAACCACAGGTACATTTCCTTCCTAATCCTCCAGAGATGAGAAAAGGGAGACAGAATCTCTTCCAGGAACATGAAGCGTTTTCAAGGGCTCGAGGCGAGAGCTTTGTTTTTAGCTCCAGTGAGGCCGGGACAGTGAGAGCAATGCTGTGACTTTAACTAGACTCAGGAAGGACTGGCCGGTCCACATCTTAGACATCCGATGGGCAGCCTGCTGGGCTATGACTGCGGTATCTGCCCCTCCACTGGGTACCCAGCCCCACCCTTACCTTCCCTGATGACTTGGAGGCGGAAAAACACCTTCGTGAGCCTCAGGTAGGGGGGGATACCAGGGCATTTGAAGGACAAATGCCACAACGAGGGCTGGCTGCTTCCACCCATCCCAAAGGAAACGGCCTTTCTCCACCCAGCATCCACCAAAAAGTCGGTCTCAGGAATTTACATGGAGGCGGCAGAGAGATAGAATTCACAGCCGCTAAGGCATGTTCCTTGCATACAGTCAACCCAGGGTTCAACCCCCAGTGCCCCCATGAGGGTCCCCTGAACCCTGCCACGTTCAGTGATCCCTGAGCACAGGACCAAGAGTAAGCCCTGAGTACCGCTGGGTGAGCCACCTCCCCTCAAACAAAAGACAAAATAATATAAAGAATTTACACAGATGAAATTGGCAACCGATTACTGAGACAGAAGAAGTCTTTGTTCTAAAGTCTGAGAAATGAAGATATATATATATATATATATACACATACATATACATATATATATCCATCCATCCATATATATATTTTAAAAATGCTTAAATTAGCCACAGAGAGATTTCCAGGGAGAGGAGGCTCAAGGAAACATCTGTTCTGACTTGGTGGGGTTCACACTGTCGGAAACTCGGGCAGGGAAAGTTCCCTGCAGTGACGGTTCACAAAGCCACCACAGAACTTGGTCTTAACAGGCGACCAAGGCCAGACCCGGATTGTCTTTTCTTTGCACCCACTTTCGGCACTGCCATGGGGCCCTCCGATCATCCGAGGTGGGTTTCAAGGAATGCCACGGCCGAGTGTGAACTGTGCTTCCAGGAAGCAGGTTCCACCATGGACAGCCCACCCGGGGTTCCTCCTGGAACGGTCGTGATCACCAGGCAGGGGTGGCCAGTAATAAAATGCTGATGAAAGGCGGGTGGGCGGAACGCAGGCGGGTGCGCTTGAGTATGAAGAGAACAAACACCGGTGAGCTGAATGAAAACACGTGCTCAGCCCGCTGGGAACTGGATGCTCTTTCGGTTTCAATATCAGGCGTCTCTCATTTCCCTCAAACACAATAGAAAGTGTGAAAAATATAGGAGAGGAAATCAACCAGCCGCTATTCCCACGGCCATCATTTGAACATTCTGGGTGGATTTCCTGCCAGTACTTTTTTTCTTTCTTTCTGTTTTTGTTTTTTTCTCTTTTCCGACCTCATAAAACAGCTTTTTCATTCTGGCTGACTTTTTTAGAGGTTCCATATCTGTGGGTTTTGGGCTCACTTAATTTGCTATTTAATAGCATCCCCCCCATGTTTAATAACCCTCTTAATAATAGCAGCATGGAAATAATACGTTTTCCTCTCACAAATGCCGCCAGAACGTTCAGGAGGGGCCTGTGAGCAGGAAGGAGAGGGCTGGTGTGTGAGTTAAATATGGCAGACAAGAAAGAGGGGAGCAAGAATTAGAAATACAAGAGAGAAGGGGAGAGGGGAGGGAGGAGTGCGACAGGTAGAGGGTTCCCGAGGGTGCTCATGATTGGCCTGGCAAGGGGGTACAGGGGGAGAGTGGGGGCCAGCAGGAAACCCAGTAAAGACTCGAGATATGCCCAAATCAGCCACTGAGTGGAGAAAGGCATGGAGTGGTCTGCAGACAGGGGACAGGCCAGAGGCCAGAGAAGGGGACAGTTCAGGGGCCCTGGACCACCAAGAGGCACCCAGGAGGAAGGGGGAGAACCCTCACCCAGCTCCAGGAAAGAGATTGGGGCGGCACCCACCAGGCACCTGGTCGGACTCCTACGCAGGAATCCGTGGGCAGAGAGACAACAAAAGCTATTTTTCATGCAAGAGGAGTCGGACATCAGGCAAAATCAGAGCCCCTTTGTATGACATGCCAAAGCGCTGAAGCGAGAAACCGTCTCGGGCGCGGGCTCAGATGCGGCGGGCACCGAGAGCTCGCCTGGGAACTGCCGTCAATGTGCGCTTGTTCGGGGGTCCTTTCAGAGCAGGGGCCGGAAGTGGGCCTGGGGTCCCCCTCCCCCCGCCAGCACGGCTGACGCAGAGCTGCTGACACGGGCCCTGGAAGGCAGCCTGGCTGTCCTGAGATGTCCTCGGAGTCTTGGGCCGTTCCTGTTCTCTGCCCTGCTGAGGGTCGGGTCTGGGGAGGGGAGTGGGCCAGACCCTCTTCCTCTGAGACCCAGCCCCTCTCGGGGTCACTTCCCTGGCGACCCTGGGGCAGAGATTCCTTCGGGTTCACAAATGAGAACTCCTGCTGGGCTCAGGACACTGTTTACCCCAGCCCCAAGCTCAGCTCTCGGGCTTGGCAGCATCAACCACTCCCCAGGTCGTTGGTTGGGTCTTGGGACCTGATGCGGAGAAAGCAGCTAAGCTCAGAGGAGGGGGAGGGGCTGCAGGGCCCAGAGCCAGCTGGAGGCAGACCTGGGATCCAACCCCGGCTCCTTGAGGATCTGAGCTCAGTGAGTCTCAGGATGGAAGACAACCACCACCATCTCCAACACCATCTCCACCGTCTCTACCACCTTCACCACCGTCATCTCCATCATCTCCACCATTGATACCACCTCCGCCATCTCTACCACTTTCACCATCATCTCCACCATCTCCACCACCATCTCTACCACCTTCATCACGACCATCCCCACCACCTCCACCATTTCTGCCATCTCCACCACCATCTCCACCATCTCCACCACCTTCACCCCCTCTACCACCTCCACCATGCCCCCTTCCGCCACCTCCCCCACCTGCCTCACCACTTCCACCTGCCCGAGCCCCCCCACTTCTATCTGAACGTCACCCCCACCCCCACTTGCACCCCCTGCTCAACTCCATGCCACCACCAGCACCCCCTTCCTCCACTCAGGCTGCCAGGCATCTCTCCGTTACCCCCTGCCCTGGGTGCACGCCCTACTTCCCCTGTGGCGGGCACCCTGGGAGGGACCCCAAGGGGGTGCTGAAGCTCGGGGCATGCCCTTGCTGTCCTGAGCTGCTTCTCCAGAACCAGAACCAGAGCGGAAGCTTCCTTAGGCCTCAGTGTCCAGCCCAGCAGGGGCCTATATCCGCCCGACAAGGACAGTTTTAAGTGCCCGCCCCCCAGTCACCCCCAGCCCTGTGTCTGTGGGGGCTGCAGGACCATGATGGTGCCCATCAGCACCCAACTCCTCTTCCCCTCTTCGAGGCCAATTTCCATGCCACCTCTGGTCAGAGTCGGGAGGAGCCTCCCCGTGGCCACCCCGCTCGCAGGGCCCAGAGTGAAATGATAAGGTAGGTCCTGGTGCTCACAAATCAGCCAGCCACCAGCCGGCGATGGGGGCAGCGCGGCTGCTAGAACGCCACTGGACATGCCAGTCTGACGGCCACTGCCAGGCCCAGGGACGCAGCGGGGGACCAACCTGGACATACATAAGTAGCTTCTATCACCCTTTCTGGGGTCTGCCTTCTTCTGGGGCCACCTTGATCCTCTAGCTTTCAGATCTGCACCCCCAACCAGTGACCACCTCGCCCCCTCCGGAGCGGCCAACGTCCACAACTTTGTCCTATGATCCCTCCCAAATCACCCCGCCGGCTCACAGCCATTGCAGAAGACCTGCCACCTGCAGGGCTACCAAGAATCTTAGTCCAGAAGTGCCACTGGTCCCGGGGGAAGTGGGGGGCCTCGGGGTTCCACATTCAAGAACATCTCATTGTGGGGGAGGAGGGGGGTTTCCAAGCCTAGGTCAGCCCTGTCTTGGCCCAACAGAAAAGAGGGTCCCCCAGTTTGCACCTCCAGCCCACCCACCCACGCTAGCCCTGTGTTCCCTTCTGGGGGGGTTGTGTGCCACAGGGGGTGGGTATCAGAGCCCCCTTTAAGAAGTGGGAACACGGGGCTCTGAGAAGCCAAGTGCAAGTCTCGGGGCCCCTCCCTGAACTCGCTCCCCAAGTCCCCACACAGTGATGACCACCCAAAATTGGCTCAGATATCCCCTTTCCCAGTGGAAAACATCCAAGAGGCCTGTGGGATGGGGCGGGGGTGACTTCACCTCAATTCTGGCAGATTCTGCTCCTTCATCCCTGGTCTGGCCCAGTGGGTAAGGGGCTGCACTGGATTCCCCTGATTTGACTGCAAAGGGCGGGACTTGCTTCAGGAGAAATTCCCCAGGCTCAGGAAAGGCAGGAACAGGGAGAAGGTGCCATCCCGGAGGGCTGCAGGGTCTGGCATGTCCAGTGCCCTGTTAAGAGTGATGGCCTGGAGGGTGGGAGACTGGCCTGTGGCTGGAGGATGCACAGCAGTGAGGTAGCTCCCAGGCTCAAACCCAGCTGGGAGT
This sequence comes from Sorex palustris, assembly GCA_028565675.1. NCBI lineage: Eukaryota > Metazoa > Chordata > Mammalia > Eulipotyphla > Soricidae > Sorex > Sorex palustris. The sequence goes on from JAOXYA010119732.1 coordinate 14,295, forward strand.
GACCAGTGCTGCTAGCTGAGCCCCAAGCACCGCGTGTCCATGGAGAGACCAAGGCTGACCATGTTCAGGTTGACCCTTACATTCTCCCAGGGAGGGGCTGAGCACCCCTCAGGCTCCCGAAGGAGCCTGAGAAAGGAGCTGGGGTTCATTTGACACAGAAGATTGACTTCTAAGGCTGGCTTGGGGGACGCGGAGCAATAGTACAGTGGGGAGGGCGCTTGCCTTGCACACGGCCAACTTGGGTTTGATCCCCAGCATCCCATATGGTCCCCTAAGCATGACCAGGAGTGATCCCTGAGCACTGCCAGGTATGGCCCCAAAACAAAAGAAAGTGAGACTGGATAGAAGTCTGGGGTGGTCCATGGAAATAGGGGTGACAGGGAGGTTCTGATTTGGGGTGGGAGGAGCAGAAACAGGACTTTTAACACACAATTGTATCTCTGCCTCTGGCACCCCAGAGGACAGCAGTGGGGGGGGCTGGGGGAGGCCAGACCCAGCTAAGCGTGAAGTGGCGTCCCCAGGGCTCTAGAAGGACACATTGCCTGCTGGTGAGGATCCCAAAGCCTCAAGCTGTGGGTCACAGAGCACCAGCTCAATCACAGAGACCCAAGAGGCCCATCACCTCACAGAGGGCCTGGGGGTGACACGGAGTCCAGAAGGAGACCCCGGTGCTCGGCACTTGAGGCGGGTAGCCAAGTTCCTGTCCAGCCTGGAACTGTCCCTCCCCCCCCCCCCCCGCACACATATACCTGGGACTGGCCTGTTGGACACAGTGGTGAGGTAGGACCCGGGGGGGGGCTCTTTTATTTTTTTTGCTTTTTGGGGGTCACACCCAGCGATGCTCAGGGGTTACTCCAGCCTCTGCACTCAGGAATCACTCCTGGGGATTGAACTGGGGTCGGCTGCATGCAAGCCAAATGCCCTATCACTCTGGCCCCTATGGGGGGCTCTTTCTCAGTGCGGGGGATTCTCGGAGGGGCCCTGGACCTGGGAAGGGAGGTCCCGACTGAACTCATGTTTCCTCATCTCAAGCTCTGGGAGCTGCTGGCTCACCCTTCACAGGGGTGCTGGCCTAAAGAGCCGGGGCGTGCGTTCCCCCACCAGGCAACGCATCCCACACCCTAAGGCGCCTCAGGCCTGGGGCCAGTCTCAGCCTCTGGCCCGGCAGAGCAGGGGTGAGGCCCAGCTACCGATGCTCAATCCTGAAGTGAAGAGGACATACAGGCTGGGGTGGGGGGGTCCCAGGCAGACTAGGTGAGCTGTATCAGCAGCCTGGGGAGAAAGCAGGAGAGCCTGGTGCCTGGTCAGCCCCTTCACAGTGCCCCCCTCTCCCCTCCCCGCGTATGCTGGGAGCCTTAGCACAGGGAACCTCGAAGATGCTCAGGGCCTCTTTTGGTTGTCACACTATACAGAAGTACTAACAGGGGCCAGTGGCACCTGAGAAAGCTGAGCCAGGCGCCACACCCCCGGCACCCTTTCTGGGGGATGGGGGGTTCTCCCAAACTAAGCCCCATGGTACCTTTGCCAGTGCTGCTTTTGGCTACAGCAGTGCCGGGTAGAAGCATCAGAATCTGCCCCAAGAACACACCCTTGATATCCCCTCCCATCCTGCTCCTTCCTGTCGCCCCATTTGGACTTGACTCCTGCCCAAATGCAGGCAGGCACTGCCGACTGGCTAGCACGCCCACATTCTCTCTACCCGCCTCCTCCCGATGCTATCAATGAACCCTGGTCCAGACTCAGGGTGGAGGGGTCCCCACTGCCTTCTGGAGCTTCCACACTCCCCTGCCACGGGGGGGGGGTGTCACAAATCAGGGGCCAGAGCCATCATACAATGAATAGGATGCTTGCGTGGCACATGGCTGACCCGGGTGCCCCCAGCACCACCAGAAGTAATTCCTGAGTGCAGAGCCAGGAGTAACCCCCGAGCATCACCAGGTGTGGCCCTCCAACAAAACCCAAATTAAAACAGCCCACGCCCCCAGCACAGAACTCGCCTGGGTATGCTGACTTCGCCCAGCCCCAGGCAGGGATGAAGCCTCACACTGGTGTGACTCTCACCGTAAGGATGACCTTGGCCGTGACCTCTCCCCCTGCTCCAGCCTTTTCTCTCCTGACCAGGCTTCCCAACCCCTCCTGGCAGGTTCTCACAGTCTCCCTAGCGCCCCACCAGCGCATCCTCCCACGCTGTTTCCTTCATCACACTCATCCATCCCTGGATGTACCAGCAGCGACAGGACAATCTGTGCCCTGCACACCGCAGGGACCCCGAGCCGCACGCGGGGGGACACGGTTCTTGGTGCGCATGCGCGAGCGGGCTGGCCACCCGGACAGGTGACGCATCCCCTTCCCTGCGTGGCCTGCCTGCCTGGCCAATGTGTCACTCACGGCCCCTCATCCCAGGCTGGCTAGGGGCCTCCGGGCACCGCGGGAGGCGACAGTGCGGGGAAGGTTCCAGATCACCCACCTGCGGCCCTCCAGGTGGGTTTCCTGGCTGGCTGCGCTGTCCTCTGCCTCCCTCCCCTGACTGGAACTCTCTCCTAGAAAACCCAGGCTCTCAGCGTCTGAGCAGATAAAGAGCGCAGATAAATAAGTCTATTTTATTTTCTTTATTTTCAGACCCGAAAATAAAGCCCCAGCAGTGCTCGGATCCCAGGGTCCTACTTCCTGTGATATCAGGCCCAGCCTGGAGGTGCTCTGCAGGTCAGGTGCTGGGGCTCTAAGGATGTGTTCCAATCTCTGAGGGTATCCCAGCCTCAGGAGGGTCATTTACTTATTTTTTCCTCTTGTTTATTCATTTAGCAGGCCTTTCCAGTGGTGCTGGGGAAGGGGGGCCGGGGATACCCATACGATCAATGGCTCCACTCAAAGCCTTGGGGTCTGCCAGCACCAGCCTGGGTATGTTAGGACACTTTGTGGTGCTGGGGGTGGAGCCTGGGTCTGGCGCTGGGGTCCCCCCCACCATGCTATCACTCCAGCATCTTGCCCCGGGCAAGGCCGAGCCTGACCCTCTGTACCATCTCTCCAGCATCTTAGAAGCTGCTGCTTTCCTTCGAAACCTCCCTGAAGCCCCTGGCATGGGTTTCTAACGCCAAAACTGGCTGTGAAGTTAGTCCTGGGATGGGGTCCTCCAAGACCCCCCAACTTGTACTCGTGAAGTCTGCTGGCTTTGTGAAGAATGGAGGTGGTGGGTGGGAGAGACAGAGCAAGCCCTCTGGACAGGGAGATGCAGGGACGGGCAGACCCCTCCCCAGATGATGCAAGAGGAAGTCTATTACTGGGTCGGAGAGATGCACCCCATCAGACGCCCAGAACCCCAAAAACACACAGGCAGAAGCTCTCTCAGACGCATCTCAAACATTTTTGCCATCTGTGTTGTTGTTGGGGACGCTGGGGGTGGGGGTGACACCCGTGTCACTGGGTGTCATCTCCTGCCTAGGCTTGTGCCTCTCCAGGGTGCCCTGAACCCCCCACTGGATCTGGAGGTGGGATGTGGCAGGGGGACCTGGTGGAGATGAGACAGGGTGGGTGAGCACGTGGGCTGTGCCCACCAGCGCCCACCAGGAGGACATCCGGCTACGGGCCAGGAAGTGAGGCCTCCGCGGGAGCCCCGGGTCTGCACCCTGGGACCTTTCACTGCAGAGAACGAGATGGAAACCCCCTAGTTGATGTACCCCAATCCAGGGTACCAGCCGCTACCCAGCCTGCTCCATCCAGCTCCCTGCACCTGTCCCAGAGCTGTGTGGGAACAGCCAAGAGCCTCCTGGTCTGCAGAAGGCTGGGTCCCTCTGCTCACCCTCAGCTGAGACGGGCAGGCCATGGGCGCCCCTGAGACTCTGTGATCATGCGCCTCGTCTCTGCACCTCAGAAAGGCAGATAATGAATATTTACCTCCGAGTGTTGCTGGCAATTATATGAAGTAACCTAGTCCTGCGCGGAGGCCTTTGGTAAGCGATGGCTTTTATGACTAACACAGAGGGCAACGGAGGAGGCCTGGTGAGGTGACTGACTGGCCCCTTGTCACCCCCTGGGCTGATTGGAGAAGCTGACTGTGACTGGGAGAGATAGGAGAGCAAGCACAGAGGGAAGTCCTGGAGCGCGTGGAGGATGATGGTGGGTCCCAGCCTTTCACCCCGCAGTATCTTGCAAGAGTGGTTTAGCACTCAGCTTCCCAGACAACCCTGGAGGGGTCCAGGTTTTCGAGAAAGTAAGCCCCTCTCCCGAGTCCCCCACCCCTGCAGTTAGGCCCCTGGGACTCCTGGCAAAGGACCCCTCCAAAGCCATGTCTAGGGTAGAGTTATTTAGTCCAACCTAGGCTGGGGAAGAGGCAGAGACACCCCCCCCAGTGAGGGCTGGCTCTGCTTCGCCCCCAAAAAGCAGAGGGGGTTCTGAGCATTTCCCATTTCTCCTGTCCCTGGTGGTAACGCAGTGGCTGTCCTGGTCAGGGCAGCCACACAGATGGGGGCCAAGGACCCTCGCTCTTAGGGGTCCAGAATCTCTCCACACCCCCGTCCCCTGAACAGAAGCTGGAGACAGAGCTGGCGCAAAGGTGATGTCGGAGGCAGCCCAGTGTCCAGGTTAAGGGCCAGCCCTGTGACAGAGCTGCAAGTGTGCCAGAACCGTTTTATTTATAGGGGACACCGGGAAGGCCGAGCTCTGCCAGGACTGTGTGTGCCAGCCTGGAGTTCTCCAGCCATTCAGAGCTAACCCGGGGCGGGCGGCCACTGCCTTCTCTCCTGCCCTGTTCTCCCCAGGCCATCCGCCGTGCCCTGGCCCCGCACACCATTAAATGGGCACTCCCTTCCAAACCACACAACTACACATATGCACTTGGCTGACAGAGTGCAAAACCTTCTCCTCCCCCACCCACCGTACTTCTCGGCCTTGGGTGGAGGGTCTCCAAAGGCACAAAGGAAGAACGAAGTAGGGGGTCTTGGGGAAGCGATGGTGGGAAGTGGGCGGCTGAACGGGGGTGGGGACCGGCTCGCCTAGAACCCGACGGAAAAAGAAGGTAAGACGGCGGCAGCAAGACGGATGGAGAGGGAGACAGAAACACAGACAGAGGACGGAAATAGAGAGGCGAGCGCGCGCAGCTTATGCAACGGCCGCTGGTTCTGCTCTGCAAGGCCCGCGCGTTGCCGCGGGTCCGGCCACAGCCCTGGGCTCCACCGGGCACTGGGGCTATTTTTAATGGCAACCCGGGGGCTGTCTGGGAAAGACTGGACGGCGTGGTGGGAAAAGTATTGTACGGCGACAAAGGCTCCCACCTGCCCCTGCAGCCTCCTCCCCAGCCCCAGCGCCAGTGCCCGGCTCGCTCTGAGCTGCACGTGGGGCGGAGGCAGCGCCCCCTCTCGGCCGTCGGGAACACGCCCGCGGAGACCTAGGATCTGGCTGGGGGCTGCGGCTCCATCATCCTGAGTGAGGCTGGGCGCAGATGGCTCTGCATCAGGACCACTCACCCGGCGTACCTGGGGACACACTCTCCCAACCCCCTGACGCCGTTTATGAGACACAGCCAGAAAACCCTGATGCCGGTTGGCTTACAAACCCTTCAGGGTGCAGTCGTCCCCAGCTATATGATCTTTCTTTTTCTTCTTTTTGGTTCATGCAATACTTTAGAATACTTTGCTAGAGAATGGGTGGAAGGAATGCATTTGTCAGGGCCAGGGAGAAGGCTTGACAGATGTTTTCCACGGAGGAGTCCTGAGTTTGTGCTCCAGATATGGTCTTCCCCACCCCCACATCGCTTCAACCCCCTACTCACCAAAAAAAAAAAAAAGCATTTCATACTCAAATGTCGCCGCTGAGGTGCTGGCCCCCTCCACACCCCTCCCTCGCATGGTGGCTTGGGGTGATAGCGTGGTCCAGGTGTCAGATCTCAGCTGGGCGCTGGAGGTTCATGGACATCAGGTGGCTGCCTGGCCTCTGGAAAGAGCTTTTAAGAGCGACACCGGCAGTTGGCACCCAGGTGGAGAGAGAGATGCAATCGATCGAGTCATGACAAAGGCTCTGAAGGCGCTTGCCTGGGCAGGGTCCCCGGCTGGCTCTGCCCGCAACTGTGGCCTGGCCTGGTCCTCAGCCTCCCTGAACTCTGGGGGGTACCAGGGCCACCCCGTTCTGCCAGCGAGTTCCCCCAGATGGCAGCTCCCCGCCCTCCCTCGGCCAGCGGAGCCAGCTGTCCAGATCAGCTTGAGGCTCGCTTGATGAACACCCAGTGCAAACGGCTCGAGGCAGCTGGCAGGATGCTAAGTGTGGCATCAATCCTAATTAGGATGAGGAATTAATCCACAAGGCCTTCGGGCCACTCTGCAAAGGGCCAGGCAGGCTGGCAAGGAGGAGGACCGGTTCAGTTTCCACAGGGAAACCGCCAGGCCCAGGGCCCCCAAGTGTCTGAATGGGGACGTGATTAGCTGGGCACTGCAGGCAGAGCCCGATGGTGGGGGAAATGGGGCAGGTGTGTGTGTCGGGGATCGCACAGCCTTAGCTCTCTAAGCAGGTGCCACTGCAGGTAGTGGCATGGGCACATTCTCCAGACGAGGAGAGTAGGTGTCATGACAGGGACCACTGTGCATCCCACACGTTGTTTTTCCGGAGCACAGGGGAGAGCGTGATGGTGGGCGCCGACATCCTTTGTGTGGCTGTTTCCCAAACTCTCGATCACACCTTTCTGCCACTCAAAGGTTCTTTGGTGCTAGCATGAAGCTCCAATTGCACAGTGCAAAGCAGCCTCTCCGGGCAGAGGAGGGGTGTGTGTGTGTGTGTGTGTGTGTGTGTGTGTGTGTGTGTGGTGTGTCTGGGGTGGTGGGAGGCGGGGAAACAGGCGGGCAGGATTCCAGACAGGCCTGGTCTAAGGCCGAGGCTCCGAGCCCACGGCGCCCCACGGAAGCCTCCCCTCGGAGGATTCCCGGAGCGCCCAGCGACAGGCCCGGCTCCCGAGCCGCTCCCCGCGCGTCTCCCAGCGCGCCGGGGCCGCCCCGCGGAACTGCTTGCAGGGGCTGGAGCTGCAGCTAGGAGGGTTCGGTGTGTGGGAGAGATTCCCCAACAACCGAGGGGCGGGGCCAGGGCGCGCGCAAAGGGTCCTGGAGCGGAAAGTCGGGGCGAAGATTCCCTTAAAGGAACGCTCCGCCAACTTCGCCCATGTCGCCTCCCCTCCCGGAGCCGAGGTGCAGCGCAAAGCGGTCCCCAACGTGGCCGGGACCGCGCGCCACTGAGGTCATTTGGAATTGCAAGTTCCGAAGCCGGGTTGGTAGGCGCGCGTCAGGGGCCCCACGTTGTGGGCTTGTGACCATCAGAGAGGTCGGGGCTCCTTCCTGGAGGGAGAGAGCCCCAAAGTCCCAGGGGACCTTACTCCGGGCCGCCCCCCACCCCCGACCCTAGGAGGCAACGCGACCTTACGGTGCCCGCCCCTCGGTCACAGCGCGCCCTCTGGGGGGCGCAGCGCCCCGCCCCTCCCGCATCGACGGCGCGACCACGCCCCTCTAGGCCGTTCTAAGGGGCTTGAGTCGCCCTTGCGTACCCCACATCCCCGCAAGGGGCTACTCGCGGCCTGTGTGCCAAACCCCCAACATCGCGGGGGACCTGCGGTCTCTCTCCTCCCCTCCCCACCAAACAGAGCAGGACGGACCCCCGTGCAAGAGTAGGTGGCGGAGCGGGGTCAAGCTCGGAAGATCCCTGTGTCCCCCACCCCCGGGACCCAGGCCACACCCCGCCGCGCCCCTCGACCCGGGGCCTGGAGCCGGCGCGGAGCAGCCCCGACGCTCCCCGCCCCCGGCCGGCCCCGCCCAGGATGGCCAGTTCCCATAGCAATCGCACAGACACCGGTTGCCAAGCAACCTTCCCCCTCCCCCCCTCCTCTGGCGTCCGCTCCCCCCACCCCCGCCT
>JAOXYA010119733.1:0-10497 GCA_028565675.1 Sorex palustris
TTAATACCAGTCATATTATCATAATAATTAAACAATGTAGCACAATATCGTAGGTGCTTAAATTTTCTTACTTCTGACTCTGCACTCAGGGATCACTCTTGGCGGTTCTATTGAGGTGCCAGGGATCAAACCAGGGTTAGCCACCGGTAAGACCTGCTGTGGTACCTGTCTAGCTCCAAGATCTATATGTCTTTTCTATAATTATCATAATGATGATTATTATCTAAGCAGATAGGACAAATATTTGTAGAATAGGGAACTCAGATATCAGTTGTGAAGGATGGAGCAAGTAAATGGAAAATTAATTAAATATTATAAATTACATTATAAGGCATATATCTGTATTTTAAATTATTTTAAGAATATTTTATTTAAATATTTTAGAATGTTTACTGAAAAGGCATTTTGAAAACTCTTATGACACAATTTGTTACCAAAAAATAAACACTTTTAAATCCTAAATGAATGCTGCTGTAACGATACTACAAAACTCTAATAAAATTTGAACTGTTTTGAATACTTAGGAAGTAATATTTTTTTACATTTTTACATGTTTGAAAAAATCAACTATATTTTTTACTTTATCTACACCTAGAATTAAGTATAATTTTGCTGATGTGATCTAATGAATAACTACTCTGAAGGTCATGATTTTGTTGCTTATGACTTTTATGAGTAGTTACTCTTATGTGAAGTTTATAATGGAAAAAGAATTATGCACTTTAACTCATTTTAATGTATAATTTGGTGCTCTTTGTTTGAATTCGAAACAAAGTGTGTATAAACATATAAAATAGAGATTGCAGTGTGTTTGTCTTTTTGCCTAACTGGTTTAGAAAGCAAATAATTGCTCTGTGGCACTCAGAACTGAGTATAAAATACCATTGACAACATCGACCCAAAAATGAGCAGTTACTACTACATTGCCAACTAACCCTACTTTTGCTGTGTTCAATCTCTTTTCAGAACCCCATTCTTGAACTGTCTCATTTTAGGAGTCAAGCTTGATTGAAGACTCCAAGAGTAAGTACTTTCAATACGGTATTCCAGATGAGCTATCGAGTCAATTATAATTCCACAGATATTTGTCATATAACTGCATTGTTAAATTTAGCCACTGAACTAACCAAAGATGTTCATTATTGCATTAATCAACACCAATGAATCACACTTTATATCCTGTGTTGTCTGTCCCCTTCCAAATCAATTATTTGCTTTCCCATGTTAAACATCTGCATTTGAGATGGGAAAAAGTGAGGTGGGATGACTATTTGTCCTTGAGATTGGCTTTCTTGGAACCCTGAGATCACACTAAGAAAGAATCCAAGATATGTAAAGACAAAATCTCAGTTATCCCAGGAATGCCAGCTATTCAGAACAAATGAGATCATCTTTGAATATACAGTTCCATCAGAGGAGAATTCAGTTACATCCAGGACCTCAGTAAGTTCAGCAAAGGGACTTGGTCAACCAAAAGAAATTTGATAAATAATAAACTTCTGGTGTTTTAAGCCCATAAGTCTGAAGTTGTTTGTTACACAGAAATAGCTGGTATATTAAGTATTTAAAGTTTTCTTTTTAAAATTTTGGCTTTTTTAGGCCACATCTGGCAGTGATCAGGATTTACTCCTGGCTCTGAACTCAGGAAGCACTTCTGGCCGAGCTTGGGGTGGCATGCCAAGGATCCAACCCCAGTCAGCTGCATGCAACACAAGTGCCATATTCGCTGCTATCCCCCAGTCCATATTTAAAACTCTTTTCCCAAATCATAGGTTAATGTCTAATGAGGGAAAAAAATCACAAAAATAAAATACAATGAGGGCTGAGGAGATAGTACAGTGGGTAAGGTGCTTGCTTATGTACAGCCAACCCGGGTTCAATTCCCAGCACTGCATGTTGAGCTTAAGCTCCACAGTGATTTATCCCAGAGCACAGAGTTAGAAGTAAACCCTGAGTAAATATTCTTTCCCATTCTGTGGGCCACATAGAGACAGGGCGAGAGGGGAGGGGAGGAGGGGGATACTGGTGACATTAATGGTGGAAAACGTACTGGTGAAGGGACGGATGTTTGATCATTGTGTGACTGAAACTTAATCTTGAAAGCTTTGTAACTGTATCTCATGGTGATTCAGTGAAAAAAGAAAGAAAGAAAGAAAGAAAGAAAGAAAGAAAGAAAGAAAAAGAATAAGTAAACCCTGAGTTCCACCACTCTAAGACAAATAACGGTAACAGTGAGATTCTTACAACACTGGAAAAAAATACATGGGTGCAGTAGGAACATAGAAGAAAATACTAATTCATAACATGGAATAGGGTCCCCAGTAGGTTAGAAAAATGTGCTTTCCTTTTTACATTGTACATTTTCCTCTTTATGCTACATTGGCTATTATTTTTTATCTTCTGTTCTGAAAATGTCTGAAGAACAATAATGAACTGTCCCAGAAAGATATGAAATACTAATTTAATCTTCCTTCTATTTCTTCTCAGGTGGTTGTCTTTTTTGGTGCCTTAGAAATATTAGATATTCAGCAAACATCAATTCATTTGATGTACTAAATAACATTTTTAGGACTCAAATACTGATTTAATTAGAGTATTATTAATAGAAATAAATGTGACGCATTTAGCTCATGGGGGATACTATTTTATTTAGGAACCACTTATATTCAGTTAAAGAGTACAGAAAATAAAATAAAAATGACTCTATTTAACTGTTAAACTGTTTTCAGTAACTTGTACTGTTCCCTTGGGTTGTCAACACATGAGTAATTTATTATTACTTTTTGTTAGTATTCCCAAAGTTTAGGAATTTGTTTTCATGTAGAGTTTACCAGGTTTCATTTTCTACCTTCTAAATCTAGTTTTATATAGCATTTCATACAATATTGTTTAAGGGTGTCTGCAGAGACTCTTCGTAGCAAATATTATAAAATGATACATTTGCCCCTTGAGAGTCAGTCTGTTTGCTGCTTTTTCTATCATCCTTTTGACATCACAGGGGGATAAAATCAATTCTTGGCCAGCCAATCCAGCTCACACACTGGAAGAAAATGAGAAAATGGCATTTATTCTATTTGGGACTTTTTCTGTTCTTTTCTTTTTCTATTCCAGCTCAGGGTTGGGATCACCAAGAAAGTCTGATACATAAGAAACAATGAGTGGTCAGCACTTCTGGAAGTCGGATAAAATCTTTATTTCAAAGCGCTTTCCATTTTTGCTTAGTATTTTCTTTTCTTGTGCCCAATTTTTTAAAAATTAATTCATGGTCAGAACTGTTTTGAGTAACAGAAGAAAACAAGACTTTTAAGTTTATTTACTTATCTGGAGCCACATCCTGGCAGTGCTCAGCGTTTACTGCTGGATCTGCACTCAAGGATAACTCCTAGAGGGGCTTAAGTACAATATGGGGTTCAGAGCAACTAAGCTAGTCCTGTGCAAGAGAGAGCCCTAACAGCCCCAATGCCTTTTTTTTAAATTTGGATATTTTTTGCATTTTTTTAGATTTTATTTTTATAAAATTGTTCACAATAATTGATTGCATTCAATATTCCAACACTAATCCCACCACCATTACACCTTCCCACCACCGTGTTTCTAATTATTCCATCCCGATCTCTAAAACCTGCCCCCAAAGCAGAACATAATAATTTACTTTGTATTGTCTGTTGTGAATAATCTGCTAAGGTAAAGGTAAAGGTAAAGGCCCTCCCATTGATCGTCGATTTGCTCGAGCAGGCCCAGTAACATCTCCGTTGGAGACTTTGTTGTTACTGTGTCTGGCATATTGAATACTCTCGGTAGCTTGCCGGGCTCTCCGAGAGGGGCAGAGGAATCGAACTCGGGTCAGCCAAGTTGGCTGCGTGTAAGGCAAACGCCCTACCTGGCATTATTCCATTTTTAATAGATTTTTCTAGAAATAAAATGAAAACTATTTTTATAAACTTTCAGATATATGAAAAGTAACACTGAGATTTCTCACACAAAAATATTTTCTCTTGTTAACCATGAATTTATAATTTCATAGAATAGAATCCACAAAATTTTTTCAGTAAGAAAACTCAAACAGAAAATTAGAATAATATTTATTCTGTTTGGTTATTTAATACACACTATATACACTTGCTAGTGATACTTTAAACAGGTATAACATTCAACCACAGTTTTTACCTCCAGAGTAACAGCATGACTGCCTGTTTACCTGACTATAGTCACCAAAAGACAAGATAATCACCAAATGGAATAATAAGTTCAGAAGATAAGAATACAGTATCTGGGTTTTGGTTAATGCATTTTCAATTGTCCAAACAGTAGCTCCATAAACATTTTCCTAATTAGGCAATGTTTTGGTAGTAAAATTAGTCTTGGGGATTCTAAGAGGGACAGAGAGGTTTCCCAAATTTAGGACATAGGTAAGCAATAGAAAGGAATAACAAGCAACCTCAGGAATCATCTATCAGACTCATTCTCTTTCCTGTTATTTGGCCATGGCTGTCATGGTGAAAGATGAACTCTCTGGTACTTGGACTGCTAATATATGAGCTCTATTTCACTTTGAGATGTCTTGATTGAGAATTCTCAATCTCAGGTCAATTCTCGGAGAGGTTACAACTAATTTAGAACTTACAAGTGAGTATAAATAGTTTAAACTGTTCGTTTTATTATCACATACTTTACTCTTGGGTTCATCTCATTTGCTGTCCCAAAACCAATTATTTAGGTTTTTAAAGTCTTTTCAGAGATCTCACCAAGTTCAAACTAACGGTAGCATAAATTTCTCTTTTAGTTACAGAGGTTTTAGAAATATATTGAATTGCAATGTGTAAAGCTGATCCCTTGGGCACCCCACTGACAAGTTCTTTGTATCTTGAGAGAATTTCCTAATTATTCTTTTTCTTTGTTCCATATCTTTTAATCAACTTTAACTTCTCTCCCTATGATTTCCTTGGTTTTATTAATGGAGTTGCATAAAAATAGTTATTCAAAATCATCCTTTGCAAGTTAAAACAAATTAAACCTGTTTTTCTCCATAAGTAATTTGTCTTTTATATTGTTTTTTTTCCTAATGTATATATAGCAAAGTAAATGCTCTAAAAAAGGGAAGATTAAAGGCTTATTCTTGGAAGAAATCTTTTTAAAACTTTGATAAATTAAAATAATGTTTAGGTAATCTTAATTATAATAATTAATGATGAAAATTTGTAAAATGTATTTAATAAAGTAATCACGGTCACAGTCATGGTCCTCCCATTGTTCATTGATTTTCTCTAGCAGGCCCAGTAATGTCTCCATCGTGAGACTTGTTACTGTGTTTGGCATATCGTATACATCACAGGTAGCTTGCCAGGCTTTGCCATGTGTGCGAGATACTCTCAGTAGCTTGCCGGGCTCTCTGAGAGGAGCAGAGGAATTGAACGCGGGTCGGCCATGTTGGCTGCGTGCAAGGCAAACGCCCTACCCGCTGTGCTATTGCTCCAGCCCAGTAAAGCAATAATACCTTAAATATCTGAATATTTTCAAATTAAATATTCTTTTGACAAACAAGATTTCTGGCTGAATTCTATACTGATTTTTTATTTGTCAATGCAGAATCTGATAATAAAGTATTAAATCATTAATTTCCTCCTTTTTGCCCTGTGAGACCATGAGTTGCCCTCCATGAGCGGCTCTCCAAAACGGACAAGTCTCCAGAGGCACACGGACCTAATTTGGAATCCAGCAGCTTCTGGCAGAAATGTGAATGGACTCTGCAGTAAGCTACAGCATCATGCCCCGCCCCCCCCCCCCGTCCCCGCCCTCCGGGGAGGGAAAGGTTGTCTGGCTCTTCAGCCACTTCCCCCCTCCTCCCTGGGGCATGGTTGCCACTGCCTTAGAGCTTATTAGAGAGCCATATATGAGCCTACAGTGGGCAGGGCGTTTGCCTTGCATGCGGCGGACCAGACCGGCCGACCCAGATTTGATTCCTCTGCCCCTCTAGGAGAGCCTGGCAAGCAACCGAGAGTATCTCGCCCGCAGGGCAAAGCCTGGAAAGCTACCCATGACATATTCGATATGCCAAACACAGTAACAAGTGTCACAATGGAGATGTTTCTGGACCCGCTCGAGCAAATCGATGAATTGGGAGGACAGTGACAGTGATCTACCTCTCTATTTACTTAAACCATAAATAATTGTTAGAAAAAGATTTAATACTACTTGTCATTGTGTTATAACATTTAACTGCCTGACAAATCTAAAATATGCAGTACAATCACATTAAAAAAAATGGTGTAGAATCACACTAGCATACAGTGTATGGTATTAGTAATATTATATGATACTAAATATAAAAGAGTTTATGTCACACTATGTTATTGCAGGATTATCTTCAAATGCTTAAATGTTGGCTTGTAAGGGAATGAAAATTTACTCTTCCCCATTTCTAAGTCTTCAATTCTGTTAATATGGTGTCTTTCAATACATATGCAATTTTATTAAGCAGAAAATAATAAATTAATATATTGTGGTGGGCATATGCAATTCCACTATAACAAACAGAAAATGCCCCTTGCCCTGAGATAGGAACTTTTAGTTGAAAAAGTAGAGGCTCTAAAACTGTTCAGATACTCTCAGTTACTTTACAGAAATGCATTAACCTCCGCTTGTTACTTTAGAGTCTGTGTCTGCTGCAGGCAGTAGTACAAAGTGGTTGATAGCTATAGTCTAAGATATAGACTGACACTTTCTGGGACTGCAGTCAAGAGTGAGTTATTTCAATCTGTGCTGATGCGGCTGGAAAATTTACCTTCACACGCTAGAATTTCATTTCAGTCTGTCATGACACACTACACTGAACCTACTTCTTCATGAGCTAGAGCATCAGTGCAATGTGGTCACTCAGCTTTTTCTGCACCCAAATAAAGATGCTGAAGGAAAATATCAAACTAAAATATACGTATATATGGATATATATATTTCTTAAGGGAATGGAAATTTTAAAAAAAGTATTGAAGGTATAAAAGATGCATATATATTAGTTTTTATATATTTTGTTCATAATTTTTCTAATTTTAATCAATGTTTCAGAATTCTAAAGAGTATTTGAGATCATCCCACATTTTGGGTTTACAACTTTTAGAAAAATATACTTTAGTTCAACAAGAATTAACAAGAGCTTAACCAGTACTTATGTGAGATAAACTAAAAATAATATGGTCAAGTGATTTGTTATTTAATTTAAACCTACTGTTTGTATTATTCATTTCAGAAAACCATTTTTTTTGCTTTTTGGGTCACACCTGGCGATGCACAGAGGTTACTCCTGGCTCGGCACTCAAGAGTTACTCCTGGCGGTACTCAGGGGATCATATGGGATGCTGGGAATCAAACCCCGGTCCACCGCGTGCAAGGAAAATGCCCTACCCGCTGTGCTATCTCTCCAGCCAGCTCCCAGAAAACCTTTTTAAAAAATTTATATAATTAATATATCTTTATATAAATTTCCTTTTCATTATAAAATGAATATTAATGCTATCTTATAGCACCTGAGTATTGTATGAATCGATTTTAAAGAATATATAAATATTGTTAAATTATGTACATAGTTCTGTAGGTATGAGTATTTTTGATATTAGCTTGCATTTAAAGCTTTCTGAAAAAGAATGTGACTTTCTGAAATTAGGGACCAATGTTGGTCTGGTAATGTAATTATTCACATATGCAGATTAAATTAATGTTACCTGTCAACCTGACTTGGTACTCTTTATTGCTTTTTTGTTCTTCCAAAAATGAAAATACAGTCAGTGGAATTCTCTCTAATTTGGACAGAAAAACCAGTCTCACTGCTTTTATGAGAACCTAAAGATCCATAAGTATTATCTTGATAAAGAAAGGACACTATTCAAATATATTAGCATACTGTACAGGTAAATCAGTAGGCCTCAGAGTTAACATTTCTGACACCAAAATAGAATATATGGGATAGATGGAGGACAGTTATTGCTTGAATGAAGAGGGGAGAGCTTAGAAGCAAGTGTCTATGAAGGACAAAAACACTCAAATAAGGATGAAGTGCTAATTAGACAAAAATAATTCACAGGAAAAAGATGTTTTATTAAAAGTATTTGTTTCAGTTACTATAAAAATATTTTGTTTTCACTGACGACTCTTTAATTCTGGCATTCTATCTTCCAGTCCTTGGTACAAAAGAGTCTTTTTTTTTGTTCTTTTCTTGAGATAAACTAAACAACTATTTCTCTATGCCCCAGCCTTTTTTCTTCTACTTTTATATATTTAGTATACAAACAAGAAGTGCTATGCTGGATTTATATTTATGAGATGAATTTATTTCACACCTTTATAACTCCTCAGGGAAATCCAGTTTATACAGCATAGTTATTTCCAAGTTTGACTATATATTGTATTCACTTTTTTATGGGGTTAAACCTGGTTATTAGCATTTTTACAAAAGTCCCATGCGGACACAATGCACAGCATGTTATACTGTTGTGGTTTTAGAAGGAAATCTTTGCAGTACCTTGGCCTAAGAAGGTCTTAAATTCCTGTTGATTTGATGAGAGAAATGGCTTCTTCCAGACCTTTCTGACTTTGGCACACTTTCCCAAAGTAGGTGATTTTTTTTTCATTTTGAGGATGGAGAGTTAGTAGTACTCTGCAACCTTCAGGGAGCAACCTGAGGTGCAATTGAGGGTAATTTATGTTTTTATTTTCTTTAGCTTAAAAAAGTTAGATCTTCAGGGGTCACTCAAAGTTAGATTTTCAGGGGTCACTGAGTGACTTGAGTTTCTAAAACTTGGGCTGGAAATTTCTGCCTTGAGCATTTAATTGAGGTTGATAGGGTATAGTAACATAGGACAAATAAACTGCTAATATTTTCACTCTTATAAACTGTTGTTATTTCAATAAAAAGAAAAAGACATATTTGCATTTATGAGAAGAAAAAGAAGAATATGCATCTTTAACCAACTTTCTAAAATAGTTGAGTCTCAAGAAGCCTGTTAGCCTGGCCAGAGAGATAGTGTAGCAGTAGGGTACTTGCCTTGCTCTTGACTGAGGATTCTATCCCAAGCACCCCATATGGTTCCATGAGCCTGTCAGGAGTGATCCTAGAGTACAGGGACAGGAGTAAGTCCTGAGCACAGTGGGTGTGGCCTGAAACCACAAACAATTAATTGAGTACTAAAAAAAAATTTAAGGAACAGGGACCATCTTTTTAAACTCTTAAAATACCATTTTTTTAGGTGATGTCCTCATCCTCCATTCTCTGTGGGAGAGCAGGAATCTAGGATTGGCTGATGTTTCCTTCAGGCTGAAAAATTACTTGTCATGAAGTTGTAAGAAAAGCTCCTCTTTCTTTGGGTAAGGCTAATTACCTGTTTGCCATACTCCACTTTAGATTTTAACATTTTTCTTACCCTTTATGTCAGTGGAGATAAATGTAACTATATTCTTCATCTCTCTCTCCCTCTGTCTCTCTCTGTCTCCCTCTCTCACTGAGCATGGAGAGTGAGGTATTCTTCCAAACAGTGCTATTTGGGGTCCCTCCCAGAGATTTTTAGGCCAACTGGGTTGACATTTCAATTCTAGGTCTTAAGGAGACAATGCTGCTGAGTCTCTGAGGTGCTGGGGATTACCTCAAGTAACCTGGCTACCCTGACAGTGCCTGGGAGATCATGTGGTGCCCAAGGTAGAGAGAATTGAATTGGGGCCAGCCATAATGCAAGACATGTAGCTTAATCACTGTACTATCTCTCTGAGACCAGGCTGCATTCTTGCTTTACTTGTTACAGTAATTCTGAATAAAATTATTTTCATTCTTTAACTTTGTTACATGCAACTCTTTTTATTCACAGCTATTAGAATAACTGTAGTTACTAGTCATTATTTTCTTGGTCCGTCAATTATCTTTTGCATATAATAATAGTAGCACTGCAGCACTGTCCTCCCGTTGTTCATTGATTTGCTTGAGCGGGCACCAGTAACGTCTAATGACAAATTGTGAGACTTGTTACTGTTTTTGGCATATCAAATATGCCACACTATAGTACAGTAGGTAGGGCGTTTGCCTTGCATGCAGCTGACCTGGGTCTGACTTGGCCATACCTCTCAGAGAGCCTGGCAAACTACCGAGAGTATCCCTCCCGCACAGCAGAGCCTGACAAGCTCCCCATGGCGTATTTGATATGCCAAAACCAGTAACAAGTCTCACAGTGGAGATGTTACTGGTGCCCACTGGAGCAAATCGATGAACAACAGAATTACAGTGCTATATAATCATAGTAGAAGTGATTTGTTTCATAGATTCTTAATTATGATATATTTTAGAATCACTTGGGACACCTGAAAGGATTCTAATAATTGAATTTTCCCTGAAGAATTTAATATCTGCTTGGCAGTTAGTTGAATATGATAATAACCGTTTAAATGCTCGAGCTCGAGCGGGCCCAGTAACATCTCCATTGGAGACTTTGTTGTTACTGTGTCTGGCATATCAAATACTCT
>JAOXYA010119743.1:0-10497 GCA_028565675.1 Sorex palustris
TAGACTAAACATGATTGTCACCCATTGCCTCTTTTGCAAACCACAACACCCAATAAGAGAGAGAGAACAAAAGGGAAAGCCTTGCCACAGAGGCAGGGTGGGATGGGGGGATGGGGGTGGAAGGGATACTGGGATCCGTGGTGGTGGGAAACGGGCACTGGTGGAGGGATAGGTGTTCGATCATTGTATAATTGAAACCCAAGCACAAAAATGTGTAAGTCTACAATTGATGTCTCACTATTAAAAAACTTTTTTAAAAAGTTTCTCTTTAAAAAAATAAATAAAACACTATCCTGTTGTACTTCATTCCAACAAATTATCTTCAGAAATAAAAATAGCAAAAGTAAAAACAATCATAAAACTTACAGAGAAATTCTGCCCACATTAAATTCATTATCAACAGAGGATTCACTACTGGAGGCAAATCTTAATTTCCTATGTATTTGTTTTATGTATCACTGCCATGGAAACACTAACCTAGTCACTAAAATAATACTTACACACACACACTTATTTTTTGGTTTGTCTCTTGGGCCACACCCAGCAGCGTTCAGGGCTTACTCCTAGCTATGTGTTCAGAAAATCACTCCTGACGAGGTTAGGGTGACCATATGTGATGGTAGGAATCAAACCCAGGTCAGCCACATGCAAGGCAAAAAATGCCCTACCTCCTATACTATTGCTCCCATCCACCAAAATAATTTAATGTTAGCTTAAAGGAGCAGTGACCACATTTTTTAAAGATATCCACAAAATTCTGTGAATCAATATCGGCTTATTAGTAAATCTTGGCTTTGTGTTTGTATTAGTGAAACTAACCAATTTTGTTTAACAAATTACAATTTTCAATATTTCAGCATTTAATTTTCGGAGGGAGGGTTTGGGCCACACCTGGTGGTGTTCAGGGCTTTCTTCTGGTTCTGTGCTCAGGGATTACTCTTGATGGTGCTTGGAGGACCATATGTGGGTATATGCCTATCTGTACTATCTCTCCAGACCTCAATGTCAATTTTTTTGGATCATCCCATAAGTAAAAAGAGGCTCTATAATAGAATCTTATAAGTAATACAGATTTAAAGGTGAAATATGACAAGGTCAACTGTCTATCAAGTCACAAAAGCAGGACTAGGCTCATCTGTCTGAAACTTCCCTAAGTTTTGGTCTCCATTAGGTGGTAATCTAAGTTTTCTGACAACTATCCTTGTGTGGATTTTTCTTTTCTATTAAAAAAAAATTAGTCACCGGGATATTACAAAATTATGATTGGGCTTCACACACCCAATGTTTCAACAACGATCCCTTCACCAGTTTTCACTTCCCTCTTCTCATCCAGCTCAGAAAGTGGTGCTTCCGGTCGATAAATACACTTCCACGGGTCACTTACAGTTTAAATATCCCCGCAAGGTAAGTCATTAAGTGGCTGATCATTCTTTGCTGGGCTCATTTCTCACGACTGTGTTTGCCTTGTGCAAATCTGAATAATGAGTAAATGTCTGACTCTGAAACAAAAAGCAGTCTTGTCTACCGCTAACTATACAGCAGTTTCCTAAACTCAGTGCTCCTCTCTGCTTTCTATGTGCACAGGAACCCACTGGATTCTTTGTCCTACAACAGTAAGATTTGAGATCGCAAGAGGCAAATATGACACTATTACTCTAAGCAATAAGGTCCTTATTTGCACCCAGGAATCTCTTATTTCTTGCCAGCTTCCAAGAAAGAACCACAGGCTGTAAACAGGGTAAAATCAAAATTTAAATCCTACACACATGGAACCTGATTTCATCAATGCTGGTAATTTCAGTCATAAACTGATTATTACCTTTTCCTAATGTTCTCTTTCAAGAACTTAATCCCCCAAATTGAGATTTCTGTTAAATTCAAGCAGTTATTTGATTTAAAAGTGTTTTCTGCAGTCTCAGTAATTTCCTCAGATTTCTATTAAATTCCCTGATACAGTAATTTAACTGTGTATTTACATAGCATTTACTACACAGGGTTTAAGTTTTTCATAAGTTCTATTTGCTTATGTCCTTTTTTATTCGGGAGCCAAGCCTAGTGGTGCTCAAGAGCTGAACTCCTGGCTCTCTGCTGCTCAGGGATCATTTCTGACAGGTTCAGGGTACCATATGGAGTGTCAGGAACCATATCCTGCCAGGTGCAAGACAGAAGCCCTACCCTCTGTGCTATCACTCTGGTTCCTCTACTTGACTATTTTTATGCATCTTATTTTCATACTATGTATTTAGTCATCTTGAATTTTAGTATTATTCAGTATTATTCGCAATTCTTGGAGGCCTAATTCTTTGTTTTATTTACTAAACCTTGATATAAAGTACTCTTAAACCTTGTTATTCAGTTGTGACCTTATCTTTAAAGAGTCTTTATAAATTATAGTATAAGCATGGTCTAGTTCAGACCTTTTTTTTTCTTTTTCTTTTTTGGGTCCACCGGTGATGTTTAGGGGTTACTCCGGGTGGTGCTCAGGGATCATATGGGAAGCCAGGGATCCAACGTGGGTCGGATCGCCCGCATGCAAGGCAAACGCCTTCCCCGCTGGACTATCACTCCAGTCCCAAGTTCAGAGCTTCTTAAACTTTTTACACTCACATTTTCTTTTCACCAGAGAAATTTTGATGTGAACCTGGGTTAATGACAGAGGTATACAAATAAAGTATTTCCTGATGACAGCCTGTTACTTTCCTCACTACCTGGCATCCCAGAGTATCATCATCTTAATACTACTTTTTATGTTTTGCATTACTTAGTAGAATTGTATTTACTACATTTGGTTTCAATTTTGGAAGTTTTAGACCACAAATGATCATAAAGTTCACTTCCACATTGCTTGAGGGTAAGCCAACAACTACGAATCACAGGGAAAATAGTTTTTTTTCAGAGCACAAGACGAAACAGAAGAGTTTCTTTTTCTGCTGGGCGAAAATTGTTCTCATCTGTCCTATCACTGAGTGCACAACTCTGGACACAGATTTACAAAGAGGAGGGGGCCTCAGCTGTTTCTGTACCCCTAGTACCTGTTTTGTTACTATGCTAGAGTGACCATTATTTTCTAAGAAATTTGGTTACTAACATAGGTAACCCTGCCCTTGGAAGTAACAACAACAGTCTTCTTTTTAACTACCTTCATTCCTGGCTTCGTTTTGCTTTAAAGCAGCTTTTTTCATTTATTCTGAGCAGAAGTGAAGGCTGATAAGGCCGGAGATACTGAAGACATCAATAGACACCGATGATTAAATAATCATCCATGGTTTCATAAAGAAACCTCTGTAAAAAAATACTGAAAGGCCTTAAGAGTTTCTGGTTCTGTGAATATGCGGAAGAGTACAGACAAGTTGGCATGGTACAGAGGGTCTGGAAACTATTCGCCCCTTTCCTCAGACCTTGCCTGAAGCCTCTGTAGTATTTGGCTTCTCCTCCCCTTCCCCACACCGACCAGGAACCAGACTGAGCTTTTAATCTATGTGTGAAGTCTTTGGAACTGAAACTCTGCAAACCAATACTACCTCTGGGTAAATGGAACTGAACTGAATGATAGCTGGTAGAAGGGAATCAAGTAGAACCCAGTCAGGCACACAGCTGGAAAACTGCTTGGCGTAAAGGAAAATCAAACAAACATACGGTCATAGGAGGACCAGAGGTATTAAGAGGTGTTAAGAGGCAAAAAACACCAGGTTTTCTTCCAAATAAGTGATTTCATGATTTAATCACAGGAAACAGTATGATTATTGTTAGAATAATCAAGGTGCTAGATATTTTGTTGTTTAAGGAATTTTACCTAATATGCATTGAATTATCAATCCATCTTTTGATTCCTCTGTAACTGGGACTGTCGCATTCTGTTCATTGACTTAAAAAATACAGTGGCAATTTCTGGACTTTGGGTTGGAAATTATGACTTCTCTGGCCAATGGGATATTAGTGGGAGTGACATAAAGAGGAGCATAAAATGTGCTTGAACGGATGGACTATCCCTCTGCATTCTGTTTACAGCAAGAAAACACCTACTGGAGCCTTCTGGTCCCAGAAGAGAGGGACACAAAGCAGAGTCCAGAGTCCAGAGTCCAGAGTCCAGAGTCCAGAGTTGAAGTTCACAGAACAAAAGCTAATAGCCAACAGCCAAGTCACATACAGATATGGGAAAAACATAGCTGCTCCAATTACTAAGTTGAATGTCTTTTTTTGGGGGGCCCAGGGTGGGGGTTGTTCACCCAGCAGTGTTCAGGGCACCATATGGATGCCACAGACTGAACTCAGGTCAGTCATGTGCAAGGCAAGCACCCTACCTACTGTATTATCGCTCTGGCTCCTGAAAGTTGTTTCTTAAAATGTAAAAATGGCAGACTAATCCATTTCCCCACCAAAAGTTTTTTGGCTTTTACCTTGAACAGAATATTTTGAACGTATTTAAAATGTAAAGCATTCAACCTGAAACCTTTTTGTTCTGCTCAATAAACTAGCTTAAATTAGTTACCCCATATTTACACTTAATGATTTATGAGCAATGTGTCAATATAAATATAAAATGGAGGACCAACCTGGTATTTATTTAAAAAGGAGAGATCTGTGGCTTCATTTAAAGGAAAAGAAGATGACGTGACACGAACATACGGATTTAGCTCTGCAATGTGTTGAAGTACTGCTTCAGCCCTAAAAAAAAAAAAGTGACCTTTGTTATTACTGTGCCAACACACCAAGTCCTTTCAGACACCAGGCTGATGCCACTAGAGGGAACAGAGGGGAGAAAAGGAGGCTAAACATGGTCTTTAGTTAACTATATAATCCTGAGATGCAATATACTACCACACAATTTCTAAATGTGCCATGAATAAAGCTCCCACTTCAAATTTTTTCATGATTTAGTAATAAAGACCTGTTTAACAATTTTAAAGTTCATTACTAGAGAGCAAAGCGATTATATAGTATTTGACAAAATTCTTATCTTTATGAAGTTATAATAGATGTTATACTTACATATCTGTGGTCGTGTGAATGTAGTGACAAAGAATGCAACTATGACTGAACAGGTTATTTTTGGGGGCGGTGGTGGGTATGGGGGAGCCTCCTGAGCGGTGCTCAGGGGCCTTGGGGAACACTTCTGCTGCTTCTTGGCCACTTGGTATTGATGATTCAGTGTGAGGAGTGGCACTGCTCGGCTCTCCAGAGCCAGGGGTCACCCTGGTCACCAAAGGCCTCCGAGGATGCACCTGGCAATGCTCAAGGCAGCACGTGTGGTGCCAGATCGATCCACGGTTGGCCACATGCAGGATCTGCACCTTAACCTCGAAACTAGCTCTCTAGACCAGAAGTAGTGTTTGGGATGCAAAAATATGTAACAACTGTAAGACCAAAAAATAAATAGTACATAAAACATCGAAATATCACCTGTTTCTCCTATTAACAACATCATCTTCACAGATAAAGAAGTTGGTTCCTAGATCCCATGGTTGGCAATTTTCAGTATCATGAATTGTAAGTGCCTTCAAAATAAGAAAGTAAGCAAAGTATCTATTAAAATGCGAATGAGACAAAGAAGGACCCAAGAAAGACAAAACAATCAGCATCAATAACAATTACAATGAATCAAACTACCTCAAATATATTTAAATCTGTGCATTTACCTGCTGGTCACACATACACATGCATGCTTATACACGACACACAACTCACTATTGGGAGAGGATAGGAAATCATGTACTTAGAAATAAAAGGGAAAAGCAAAGTATTCTGACTTTTGTGCATCTATATACAAATCTTAACGAAACCAAATAAACGAACACATAATATTTTTAAATGTTATTCCAGTTAATGAGTGAAAAAGAATTCTGTGTCACAGTCTCTAACAAAATGAGGGACCTAGGCAATTATTAATGACTGCTTAATCTCTCAAAGAGACTACAGAATATCATTTCCTGCTGAGAGCAAAAATACAGTATCACCCGAAAAAGTAGTTCTGAGATACAAATCAAACTTAAATTACATACTCTGAATATGACTACCAGCTCATAGGAAAAACAGGGGTAGAGGTATATTTGATAAATGACCTGGTTTCTGGCATAAAACAAAACTGCAAGGGAAAAAAATTAGGAAAGGGAAATCTGTACATGAAATCAGTACATGAACTTTAGATACTGGTAAGAATAAAACAAGTTTTTGAAAAACATCAAATTAACAAAACGGAAAATTCAAGCTCTTTTTAGTATTTGGTTACATAGTAGGGTAAGCTTCTAAAATAGCTCTAAAGTTTCTTGCTTCCTAGGAATCAGGCCTTTGTGTATAAATCTTCTTCCCTCCAGTATAAGCTAGATTTTTTAAAGTATTATATATCTATTTTTATTTATATTTTAGTATAAGCTAGATTGAGCAATATAATATATGCATTATACATGCTGGAAGATCTCTTTAGAAATTAGTTAACAAAAGATTTTGTCACTGTCTCTCATTTTCCTGCTAACTTACTCTGATAAAATTGCTGTCAGATTATAAGCTGCACTACAGAGATGGCCATTAGCAAGGAACTGAAGGTGGCTTCCAACCACCACCCAGAAACTAAAGGTCCACAAAGAATGGAATTATCTCTTCAACTACACGAGCCAACTTGGAAGGCAGATCACTCTCAGTCTAGCCTCAAAAGCACTACAAACACTGCCAACCCTGACTGCAGCCTTCTGAGACACCCTCAGGATACTAGCTCAACTGTGCTCTATTCTGATCTAGGAAAACAGAAAATAAATTTAAGTTGCTAAATTTTGGAGTACTGTAGTTTTGTTTTCTAACGAAGCCCCCTATCTTTTAGAACTGTTTAAGGAAGACATACTTGTACATCTGATATTTGCATTGGAATAATTTGTTGGTCTGAGCAGTCAGGAATTAAGAAGAGATATATGAACTAATCCATCTATAAGTTGATATCTGTGGCTTTCGGATTATGACTGTGTGACAGGTACATGGATATTCACACTAATATTTGTCTCGTGAAAAATGTTCTGTAATAGGAAGATTTTTTTAAAAAGAAGAAAAGTAGTGGGTCAAAGAGAGTACAGTAGGTAAGGCACCCCATCTGGTCTCCCAAATCCGCCAGGAGTAATCCCTGAATACAGAGTTAGGAAGTCAGAGTAAGCCCTGACCATCAATGAACAAGAACAAGAACAGTGGTCAAGGATGTGGCTAAGAGGTGGAGCACCAGTCTGGCATGGCCAAGGCCCTGAGTTTGATCCCTTATATATCAAGACTCCATACTCTCAGCCCAACAGTGTGGCCCAGACACCATCACCTGACCTCCAGCACCTAAGTGCAATGTCACTGCACATAACTGTCTGTAGGCCCACCAGAGGTATGTCCCTAAAAAGTAAACTTAAAAAAAAAAAAGACAAAAAGAGAAATATACAACATAGAAATCATTTCTGATACTATATGAATAAGAAAAAATTATATTCTTACTAAGAATATTTGTCACTTACCTTAATTCCTGCAAGAACAAGATTCTTCGCTATAAAGGAAAGAGAAAAATAGCTTAAGGAGGGCACGTTACATATGACTTCAAAGAATTTGGATGCATTTTCTTTTTTCTTTTTGGGTCACACCCAGCAATGTACAGGGGTTACTCCTGGCTCGTGCACTCAGGAATTACTCCTGGCAGTACTTGGGGAATCATATGGGATGCTGGGAATCGAACCTGGGATGGCCACATTCAAGGCAAACACCCTACCCGCTGTGCTACAGCTCCAGCCCAAATCTGGATGCATTTCTGAAATTAAAAAAATTTTCACTACTCACAAAACATAAATTCCTTACCAAAAACAGATGAACAAAATGGGGGAAAATTGTTATGCATACCTATTAAAATAATCATTCTTAAAACTGCTTTGTATTTTTCAACATGTTATTAATATATGTGCATTCTACCATGAAAATGCATAAAAAGAACAATTACTATTATTATTGCTGTTATTTTGTTTTCCTGGGCCACACCCCATAGTGCTCAGTACTCCTGACAGTATTTGGGGAACCATATGTGGTTCTGGGGAATTGAACCCGGGTCAGTGGAGTTATAAAGCACTTACCCAACTTCACTCTCTGGCTAAGAGAATGATTATTAATCTTTAATAGTTTCACAAAAAGAGAAGGGATGTACTATTACTGGCTGACTGGGGAAAAAAATGCATTAATATCATAAGTTAATCTTTAAAAAAAATCAAAACTAAATCTAATCAAGATTTCAGTCTATTTTTCTATACAAGCAAAACAAGAAAATCAAATTCCTCACAAATTTTATATTTGACTATAAAATTATAACAAAAATGTTGCTTACCAATTTCCAAACCAAGACCACCCATACCACTTAAGAAAACATGGGACTTGGCCATCTTCTGCATTGCGGTATCTCCAAGGACATACCTCTGTCGGCTGTAAAACACAATGGAAAACGAAGTTATTGCATTGAAATTATTCATCTCTCTAATGTTATCCGCAAACTAGTGGTTCAGTGGCTAGACCCTGACCACAAAATTGTTTTGAATCACTTTATAGTGTTTAAGATTTATAAATTAATCTCAAAACATATTTCATATTTAAAAAAAACTTTAAGAATTGGCACCATGGGTCAACATTCCTGCATTGTTATATTTACGAGTAAATGTAAAATTTTTACATTTCAATAATTTGTTTTTCATTTTTTTTTAAACTACGAAAACTTGTATAAATATCTATATGGCTATAGGAGCACAACGCTGCCACCACATATCACCATCACCATCTAAGTACCAATATCCCTCTGTCACTGTCCATTGGATCTTTCCAGCTCACCACCCACCCAAAATCCTTTGTATGCCCTAGTCAGGTCTAAGGATTTGTTTCTACTGGAAATTCTTCTGCCTTGATGTGTTTATGTCTCACTTGAGTAGATCATAAATCCCACCTGTGCAAATCCTCTGTTTCCAGCTCATGTGAGATTATTTTAAGTATAAAAGCTGATAAATATATAAAGGACTTTAATTCATTCTAAGAATCACAAGGTAGAACCAAAATGGAAAATTATAAAGATATAAACTAGTTATTTATAAAAGCTAGAAATAGCTAAAAGTAAAATACAATTAAGAGTTTATTTGAAAGAAAAGTCATAAACCTCATGTTTTGTCTGTCTGTTTGGGGGAGGGGCACACCCAGCGGTGCTCAGGGCTTACTCCTGGCTCTGCACTCAGGAATCACTACTGGTGGGTGTGGGGGACCATATGGATGCCAGGAATGGACTATGCAAGGAAAACATCTTGCCCACTATACTCTCTCTCTCCAGCCCCTAAATCTCATGTTTATACCTCTACCCCTCTGGGATCATTTTTATTTTTGGGTCCTGGCGGTGCTCGGGAGCTAGCCTAGCCTTTAATTGAGAGACTCATGTTGTGCTTAGGATGAAAAGTGGACCTTCCCATACCAAGCACATGCTGTGTGTTGAGCTCTCTTTCTTCTCCCATACCACTCTCAGAAAAAGAGACATCCCAATGCATTTGAAAAATGAATTCAGTATAACAAATAATACAGTGCCCTTTGAGTTGCTAGAATTTCCTCTTGGAATAAACACACATTGCATTAACATATTTGCTTAAGTCAAAGATACTTAATTTCTATATAAATGTCCTAGCCAACATAAAAATCAGAAAAGAAGTTTGTTATCTAGTTAAAACTTTATAAACAGAAGCTATTTTTGTTATTTCCTTCTTTGACTCCACAAAATATAATAATATCTAGGCTTTTTTTTTTTTTTTTTTTTTTAGTAATAAACCTTTTCTTTTTCCAGTGCCGAGGACCTAACTCACAGTCTTAAATACTCAAGGTTAAGTGGCTTTACAGACCTGAGATCCTGAGATATGTTTTTCTAAAATTGGTATTAAATTTGTCAGTTTCATCCCAAAGCATTGTTCAGATTCAATGCAGTCCCTATAAAAATACTCATGATATTTTTCAAAGAAATAGATCAAACACTCTTGAAATTCGTATGGAACAACGAATCCCCAGCAAACAGCTAAAGCAATCCTTGGGAAAAGGAAGATGGAAGGCTTCACTTTTCCCAATTTCAACCTGTACTACAAAGCAGTAGTAATCAAAATAGCATGGTATTGGAATAAAGAAAACCCCTCCGGTTAAACTGGTTAAATCTTGTTAATCACTTAATCTTTGATAAAGAAGCAAAAAATATAAAATGAAGCAAGGAAAGCCTCTTCCGAAGTGGTGTAGGAAAAACTGGTCAACTACATGCAAAATGAACTCAGACCTCTTTCTAATGCCATGCACAATAGCCAAATCAAAATGGATTAAAGACAACATTGGATCTGAATCCGTAAGGTACATAGAGGAAAATGTAGGCAGGACTCTCCATGACACTGAAGCTAAAGGCATCTTCAAGGATGAACTACCTCTGACCAAGCAAGTGGAAGTAAAGATAAACATGGGACACATTAAGAAGCTTGTAGACCTCAAAGGAAATGA
>JAOXYA010119750.1:0-10496 GCA_028565675.1 Sorex palustris
TTTTTTATATTACTATTTACACAATTGGTTTATTTCTCAGGTATTTAATAGCTTGTGCTTAGATGCCCAGTTGTTTTCTGCATTTTTTGTCATATTGGATTCATGGATTAAATCTTAATGATATTTTTGCACAGTCAAGATATTTTATATATAGGGCCACATTATCTTCCAATAAATACAATTTTATCGCTTCCTTTTCAATTAGGAATAATTTTATTTATTTGTCCGATGCTCTACTAGGACTTCCAATAATATGTTAATGAGAATGGTGATGGTGAGAACATTTATCTTGTGCCTGATCATAGAGTAAATCTTTCAACCTTTGACCATTGAGTACTAAACTATCTGTGGGTTTCTCTTTCCTTGATAAAAAAATTTTCTTTTACTGAATTACAATGAGATATACAGTTTACAAAGATGTTACAGTCGGGTTTCAGTCATTCAGTATTCCAACACCCATCTCTCTACCAGTGTACATTTCCCATAACCAATCTCCCCAGTTTGCATCCTGACACCCTCCCCACACAGTCTCTATGGCGGGCAATTTCCTTCTCTTTCTCTCTCTTCCCCCACCCTTTTGAAGATTATGGTTTGTAATACAGATAGTGAGAGGCTATCCTGTTTGTTCCTATACCTATTTTCAGGGTGCAGTTCTTATCTAGAGCGATTATTTCCAACTATCTTTGTCATAGTGATCCCTTCTCCATTCCAACTGCCTAGTCCCCCAGCATTTGAAGTAAGCTTCCAGCCATGAACCAATCCTCCTGGTCCTTGTTTCTACTCTTCTTGGGTATTACTCTCATATTATATTTTTATGTCCCACAAAAGAGTCCAATCATCATATGTCTATTCCTCTCCTTATCAGTCACTTTATTTAGCATGATGCTCTCTCCATGTCCACTTATAAGCGAATATCATAACTTCGTCTTTCCTAACATCTGGTTGGTACTCCACTGCATAGATGTACCATAGTCTCTTTATCCAGTCATCTGTTCTTGGGCATTCGGTTGTTTTCAGATTCTGGTTATTGTGAATAGTGCTACAATGAGCATATAAGTGTAAATAGCATTTCTGCTGTGTGTTTTTAGGATTCCAGGTTATATTCCCACAAGTGGTACTGCTGGGTCAGTGAAAGGACAATTTCTTGCTTTTTCAGGAATGCCATATTGTTCTGCAAAACTGTTGAATCAGTCAGCATTCCCACCAACAATAAAGAAGAGTCTCTTTCTCCCTGTCTCCTTGTCACCATTGATTGCTCTTTTTGATGTGTGCCAGTCGCCATGATGGTGTGAGATGATATCTCATTGTTGTTTTGATTTACATATCCATGATGATTAGTGATGTAGAACATTTTTTCACGTGTCTTTTGGCTACTATTTTTTTGAGGAAGTTTTTTCTCTCCATATTTTAATGGGGTTGCATGTTTTTTTCTTGTAAAAAGTTCTACCAGTCCCTTTTGTATCTTAGATATTAAACCTTAATAAGATGGGTATTGAGTAAATATTTTTTTCAATCTGTGAACTGTCTGTATCTTGGTGACTGTTTCTTTGAAGATGCAGAAGTTTCTTAATTTAATGTAATTCCATTTGGTTATCTTCGCTTCCACTTGCCTTATTAGTGATGTTTCAACCTTAATAATTCCTCTAGTTTCAATGACAATAAGGTTCTGCCCGCATTTTCCTTCATATTTCTTAAGGACTTATGTCTGATATTGAGGTCTTGAATTCATTTTTTTTTTTGCTTTTTGGGTCGCACCCAGCAATGCACAGGGGTTACTCCTAGCTCTGCACTCAGGAATTACTCCTGGCAGTGCTCAAGGTACCATATAATATGCTGGAAATCAAATCTGGGTTGGCCACATGCAAGGCAAACACCCTACCCAATGTGCTATTGATCTAGCTCCAAGGTCTTGAATTCATTTTGATCTGATTTTTCTGCCTGGTATTATGAAGAAGTCTGAGTTCATTTTTTTCATGTAACTGCCCAGTTTTCCCAGCACCTCTTCCTGAAGAGGCTTTTCTTGCTTCCACTTCATATTTCTTGCTCCTTTATAAAAATTAGATGATCATATATCTGAAGGTCAGTGTCCAGATATTAAACTCCACTCCATTGACCTGCACGTCTGTCTTTGCTCCAATACCATGTTGTTTTGGTTACTACCACTTTGTAGTTGAGTTTAAAGTTGGAAAAAGTAATGCCTCCAATCTTCTTTCCCCCAGGCGTTTCTCTAGCTATTCATGAGTCCTTTACATATGAATTTCAGGAGTGTTTGATCTATTTCTCTGAAAGTCTTATGGTTATTTTTATAGGGACTGCATTGAATATGCATAATGATTTGGGGAGTATTGCCATTTTGACAATGCTAGTTTTCCTGATTTATGAGAAGGTGATGTGTTTCCATTTCCTAGCATCTTCTTTGGTCTATTGAAGTAGTATTTTGTAGTTGTTGTTTTTTTTAAATGGGTCCTTTACCTTTTTATTTTGATTGATTCTGAGGTACTTGCTCTTCTCAGACACGATTGTGAATGGTATTGTTTTTCTAATGGCTCTCTCTTTTTTATTATTGGTGTATAAGAAAGCATGGATTTTGAGGTATTTTTAATTTTGGGGTAGTTTTGTAACCTGCTTCTTTACTAAGCAAATCTATTGTTTCCAGGAGCTTTTTTGTAAGTTATTTAGAATTTTCTAAGTATAGTGTCATGTCATCTGCAAATTGTGAAAGCCTGACTTTTTTCTTTTCTACCTGAATGCCCTTGATATCTTTTCTTTTTCTTGCCTAACAGCTATGCCAAGTATTTTCAGTACTATAATGCATAGGAGTGGCTACAGTGGGTACCCTTGTCTTGTGCCTGATGTTAGGGGGAAATCCTTCAGTTTTATCCCTATTGAGAATAATGCATGCAGTGAGCTTGTGGTAGATGGCTTTGATTATATCAAGGAAAGTTCCTCAACATCCGTTTTGTTGAGAGCTTTTTTTCCATGAATGGGTGCTGGATCTTGTCAAATGCTTTCTCTGTGTCTGTTAGTATGATCATCTGGTTTTTATCTTTTCTATTTTTGATATGGTGTATTCTATGGATTGATTTGTGAATGTTAAACCATCCTTGCATGCCGGGATGAATCGAACTTGGCCATGTTGTATCATCTTCTTGAAGAGTCACTGAATTCTATTTGCTAATATTTTGTTGAAGATATTTGCATCTGTTTTCATTAGGGATATCTGTCTGTAATTTTCTTTTTTGGTGGTGAATCTGTCAGCTTTGGGTATCCGGGTGATATTTGCCTCATGAAACTCTTTGAGAGTGTTTTCATTTCTTCAATTTTCTGGAAAAACTTGAAAAGGATTGGCAGTAGGAAATCTTTAGGTTTGAAATAATTGACCAGTGATTCCATTTGGGCCTGGGCTTTTGTATTAGGTAAGACTTTTAATTACCTTTTCAAATTTCTAGATGGTGATAGGTCTGTTCATGTATTCCAAAGCTTGGTTCAGCCTTGGTAGATTATTGGAATCCAGAAATTTATCCGCTTCGTTGAGGCTCTCTTGTTTTGTGGCATAAAGATTCTAAAAGTAACCTCTGATGATTCTATGGATTTCTGTAGTTTCCCCTTTTTATGATGTCCCCCTCTGCATTTCTGATTCAGTTTATTAGGGTTCTCTCTCTCTCTCTCTCTCTCTCTCTCTCTCTCTCTCTCTCTCTCTCTCGTTCTTTGTGAGTCTTACTAGTGGTTTATTGATCTTGTTTATTTTCTCAAAGAACCAGATCTTGATTTTGTTGATCTTTTGCATTGTTTTGTGGGATTCCAGTTCATAAATTTCTACTTTAAGTTTTATTATTTCCTTCCTCCTGTTTGTTTTGGGCTCCTTTTGTTGGTTATTTTCTAAGATCTTAAGTTCTGAGCTTAAGTTATTTAGGTAGGCCCTTTCTTCCTTCCTGATGAATACTCACAGAGCTATAAACTTTCCTCTTAACACTGCTTTTGATGTGTGTCATAAGTTCCAGTAGCTTGTGTCCTCATTCTCTTTTGATTTCCTCCTTGATTTCCTCTCTAACCCATTGTTTGATCATAGTGAGCTGTTTAATTTCCAGGAGTTTAATTTTATTAGCCATTTCCCTATGTGACTCACTTCTGTTTTCAGTGAATCATGGTCTGAAAAGACAGTTGATAGAATTCCTATCCTTTTCATTTTGCAGAAGTTTATTTTGTGAACCAACATCTGGTCTCTCTTGGAGAATGTCCCATGTGCACTAGATAGAAATATATATCCACCTTTTTGAGGATGGAAAGTCATATGAAACTAACCTCTCTTTTTCATTTATTCCCTCAAATAGACTATTTCTTTGCTGAGCTTTAGTCTGATTGATCTACTGAGAGGTGACAAAGCATCAGCTACTACTGTGTTGCTATCAATGTTTTTCTTCAAGTATTTTAGTAGTTATTATAAGTATTTTGTTGATCCCTCCTTAGGTGCAAATAATTTAGAAGTGTGAGCTGTTCCTGATGTACAGATCTTTTGATCACTAAGAAATGATCTTCAGTCTCTCTTATAACCTTCTTAAGCTTTGAGTCTATGTGGTCCAATATGAGTAGGGATGCCCCAGCTTTTTTGAGGGGTATGTTTCCTTGGATAATTGTCTTACAGCCTTTGACTTTGAGTCTGTGTTTGCTGTGATTTTTCAGATGTGTTTCTTGTCACCAGCAGGGTGTTGGGTTAAATTTTCTAATCCATCTTGCCACTCTGCCTCTTGACTGTTGCATGTAATCCACTGACATTGATATTATTGTCATGGGGATTGGTGCCATCTTTACGGAGGAGTTTGGTGTCCCTGTGGAACTTGTCTTATCTTAAAGTAGATCATTTAGTTATTATTGTAACAATAGTTTTGAGTCTATGAAGTTCCTGAGTTGTTTATCTGTGAAGTTGTGTATTGTTCCTTCAAATCTGAGGAGTCTGGTTGCCTGGATAAACTATTCTTGGTGAAGCATTCATATTTTTTTTTAGATTTTTCATTATATTTCACCACTGTTATCCTGTTGCTGAGGCCCTGTAGAGAGTTTTTTATTCCACCTGCCAGCGTTTTCAGATCCATTATTTCTGCTTATATTTTCATTTGTATATTCCTCATTTATGATCTCCATCCTCCACAACTTCAAAAACCTTCCAAATAAAATCTATTTACTTAACTGCTTGTCTACTCCTGAAATTTCTTTCTGCAAGGCGAGACAAGAACCCAGTAACCCTGGGTCCCGGGTGGCAGAGGCAGATGGGGAGAAAGTGACCATCTTTCTCCTCCCTGCTTCACATAAGCCACCCGTGGGACCCACCGAAAAACTCTGATTTTTCTGAAAAAAAAATAATTTTTTTCAAAAGAGTTACCAAAAAGTGGAAAAAACTCTCCTATACTTTTTTTCTGTTGTTGTCTTTTGCCAAATTTCCTCATCTTTTAAAGTATGCCTATACGTTTGTTTTATGTTTCTTTTCTAGTTTTTGGGCCACACATGGGGGTGTTCAGGGATCACTCTGGGAGGTCCCTGGGAAGCATATTGTATGCCTGGGATTGAACCCAGGTCAGCCGTGTACACGGCAAGTATCCTACCAGCTGTACTTCCTATCATTCCAATCCTTGTTTTTCTTTAATATGTGAGAGTGGGGTGCTCACACTATGCCCCATCACCCCAAACTCTCCTGCCCGCAGACACACGGCCACCCCGTCATTTAATAGTGAGGCAACATGAGACCAGATGCCGGCACCGCCCTCGGCAGCAGCTCCCCCCTACCCGGGAGCACCCTGGCTCGTTTCTCCCGGCCTGGGCTGCTCACATCCCGCCGTGGACTCTCACGGGTCTGGCCCTTTTCATCGGGATCTGCCTCCTGGCCTCAGAGATAAGTCACTGTCCACATCACAGAGGAGACTCGGAGCTCAGAGCAGGAGAGGACCTCACCCACTGCCACACCGGCAGGAAATGCGGGGCCAGGCCTCCAGCCTCGGGGACCCCACGGAGTCCGTGTCCTTCTCCTCTGGTCTAAGGGCCGGCGCAGCACAGCCTTGGCTGTGGGGTCTAAACACGCTTCCTCCATGCACACTGTGGCCGCAGAAGCTGCTGACTGGAAGGAGCAGCCCATGGGCACTCCCTGCTGGCACAGACCTGCTGGAACTGGCCCTGGGCGCTTGTTTGCCACCTGGTCTGGGAGGCCATCTCTAGCCCCCTTTATAGGAGCCAAGGGGCAGGCCGGGCTGGGGAGGGGGTGAGTGTGCCTGTTTTTCCCTCTGGCCCCCACACTGTCCAGAAAGCAGGGCTGGTGGACACCAAGGTCCCCAGGCCTGAGGCTGGCACAGACCACCAGCACTGAGGAGGAAGGACCCCCAGGGAATCAAGCTCACTCTTTCTTTCTCTTCCTTCCTTCCTTTCCTTCCTTCCTTCCTTCTTCTTTCTTTCTCTCTCTCTTTCTTTCTTTCTTTCTTTCTTTTCTTTCTCTCTCTCTTTCTTTCTTTCTTCTTTCCTTTTTTCTCTTGCTCTCTCTTTCTTTCCTTTTGTTCCTTTCTTCCCTTGTCCTTCCTTCCTTCCTTCCATCCCTCCTTCCTTCCTTCCCTTCCTTCCTTCCTTCCTTCCTTCCTTCCTTCCATCCCTCCTTCCTTCCTTCCCTCCTTCCTTCCCTTCCTCCTTCCTTCCTTCTTTCCTTCCATCCCTCCTTCCTTCCTTCCATCCCTCCTCCCTCCTTCCTTCCCTCCTTCCTTCCTTCCTTCCTTCCTTCCCGCCTTCCTTCCCTCCTTCCTTCCTTCCTTCCTTCCTTCCTTCCTTTCTTCCTTCTTTGTTTTCTTTCCTTCTTTTGGGGAGTTGGGGGCTTGGAACACTCTCAGAGATGCTCAGAGGCTCAGAGACTCAGTGCTCGGGGATTGCCCCCAGAGGTGGCACTGCGGACAAACCCTGGGCCTGATGCCTGCAAAGCCTGTGCTGAGTCTCTGGTGCTCTCTCTCCGCACCCATCAAGCCCAGCTTTTTACTTCTGGTGCACACCCGGGGCCTCAGTGCCTTCCTTCTGAGCCCAGCATGAAAAACCTCCGAGTCGAGCGCGGAGAGCCAGGCCGCTTGGGAGGAAAGGCCGGCAGAAAGGACAGCGAGCGTGTGGGCTGGGAGGGAGAGGCGGAGCACGGGGTGCTTGAGGGGCTCGTTCAGTCCGGGATGTATAGAAGAGAGAGCTGAGAAGAGCCTCCCCAGGGGGAGGATGTGGGATCACCCAGTCCTTAGGGAACCTGGGGCCCTGACCCCCAAATCCTACCTAGGCTGCCACAGCAGCCTGAAAAAACGCTTTGGTTCCCAAAGGGGCAGAACTTGCACCCCAGTCTGGCTCCCTTCCCAAATGGGACCCCCTCCCCTGTCATTCCCGGGTGTCTGCCAGACAACCCCAGCAACTCTCCACCAGAAAGGAGACAGAGGTGCCACAGACTCTCAGGTGACACTGCCCACCACATGCTCTGCCGCTGGCCAGTGATGGGGTCTCCAACCTGCACTGTGGGCCCCGTGTTTGAGGTCTGAGGAGAACGTGGGCTGAGACACCTCACGATCCTGGCACTTTCCACCTGAGTGCCCTAGTAATCTGCATCGAGGCCAGAGAATAGTACAGAGGGGAGGGTGCTTTTATTGTATTTGCCAATCCGGGTTTAATCTCCAGATCCCTGTGTGGTTCCCTGAGCCAGTGAAGAGCGATTCCTGTGTTGTCCTGAGCACAGCTGGTGTGGCCCAAAATCCAACATGTGGTAATAACAATTAATAAACTGCAGCAGTGTCCAGCCCGCACCTGCAAACCCAATTTCACAGCTCATGAGCAATAGAAAATCTTAAAATTTTCCACAACAAACAGAAAAAGAATCAAGTTTTGCTTCTTTTTTTTCCCCCTCCAGTGGTAGGGTTGGAACCCAGAGCCTCACACAGGCAAGGCCTGAGCTGTCCCACTTCCCACTCAGCCACATCCCCAAACCTCACAAAGTTTGCTTTCCTTCCTTCTTACAGTTGAGAAAGCATAAAAAAATGAAGAACAGGGACTGGAGCAATAGCACAGCAGAGAGGGCACTTGCCTTGCATGTGGCTGACCCAGGTTCTATCCCTGGCCTCCCATGTGGTCCTTTGAGCACTGCCGGGAGTGATTTCAGAGTGTAAAGCCAAGAGTAACCCGTGTGCAAAGCCAGGGTGCCATGGTGTGGCCCAAAAAATTTTTAAAAAGTTTTTAAAAAAGAAACAAAACAAAAACAAAAAAACAGAAAAACAAGAACATGTTTTCTCCACAAGTTTCCCCAAAGACATGTCAAGGGAAACCCATCTCAGCCCATCACCCCCTCTGCCCACCACACATTGCCGTGTACTGTGGGGACATCTCTCCACAGATGGGCTGGACTCCCTCAGCCTTCCCTGTTGACCAGTGGACTTTGGAGGGCAGAGAATCTGCCAGGGACTCCCGCCTGGACACCACCGGCCACAGCCACCCCCCACTTCCCAGCTCCAGACCTGTCTTCAAAGGGCTGTGGAGACCTGTCTGGCCTGCAACACTCTCCATCAAAGGGTTCCAATGGTCAAGAGCCATGACCCTGGCCTCAGAGGGCAGAGGCTGCCCCGCCTCTGCCTCCATCAGCAGCCTCAGACAAGCACCCTGGACTCTGGACAGGACAAGGGCATGGAGAAAGCATGTACAGGTGCTGAGGAGACAGAACTTCAGAACTCAGCACGGGGGACTCAGCCTAGAACACAGCGCCCATGTGCAGGCTGTGTGCCTCCGCCGCAAGACTCAGGGCCTCCTCACCTCCCTCAGGTCTGAGGCAGGCCCAACCCACAGGGAACGTGCCCCACACTCTCAGAGCTATTGAGGCCCCGGCTCGAGGGCCCCTGAGCCCACCGTGGCCAGTGCTTGCTGTCTCACAGTGTTGGCCTTCACTCTGACCTAGGTTTTGTCAGCAAGACAATGAATCTTACTGGCGGCAGCCCCCTCACTGGGCACCTGTGCTCCTCCCCGGGGAAGGCTCCATGGATATGCCCAGGGGCTCTGGGGTGGTATCCGTGGCCTTGGAGGGAGGAGCAGGAGTACCCCCAAGGCACACAGAGGAACAGAGGAACACCCCTGCCCACCCCCACTCCAACTGCCTTCAAGTGAAAGATAAGGTGCCAGGACCCCGCAGGGGAGCCAGGCCCAGCCAACTCCTCACTTGCTCTCTCTGCACTCTCTAGACAGGGAGATCCACTGTGGCTCTGGCAGTAAACACACCCTTCACACTCACACTCACACACACAGACACACACACACACACACACACACACACTATCCAGTCTAGGGCATGCATATGCACACGTTATTCAGTCTAGGGCATGCATGCATGTGCATACACACAGTGTAGGGCATGCGCATGCACACACATAATTTAGTCTAGGTGTGCACACACACATACACACACACTATCAGTCTAGGGAACACACACAATATCAACCTAAGGTACACACACACACGTATATCCACATACTATCAGTCTAATGTAAACATACACACACACATGTGATCCAATCTAGGAATCAAGCACACACACACACACAACCCAGTCTAGGGGGTACACACACATGCGCACACACACAAACACACTCTCCAGCCTAGGAAGTACACACACACACACACACAGAGTGTAGGGCATGTGCATGCACACACGTAATTTAGACTAGGTGTGCACACACACATATACACACACTATCAGTCTAGGGTACACACACACATACACACAATATCAATCTAAGGTATACACACACACATATATCCACATACTATCAGTCCAGTGTAAACACACACGCACATGTGATTCACTCTAGGGAGCAAGCACACACAACCCAGTCTAGGCAGTACACACAAACATACACACAACCCAGTCTAGGGGGTACACACACATGCACACACACAACCACACTCTCCAGCCTAGGAAGTACACACACACAGTACACACATACAGTACACACACACACACACACATACACACACACACTCTCCTCTGTCCTGGTGGAAGAAACCAGCCAAACCAGCCCCTTTCCCATAGCCCAGGGCCAGGAGCGCTGTCTGCATCCCCTCCCTACCCTGGTACCCGACCCTGTGCCCTCCTGGTCCCCCCTGTCCCCCACCCGTCCCTGTCCGCTGTTCCCTGTCCTGTCCACATCCAGTCCGGGTCCCCTCCCTGTCCCCTGGCCAAGTCTCAGTCTTCACATGGGGAGAACTGGCGCTCTGCTGCGCGGAGGCCGGCGGAGCAAAGGTCTGAGGAGTCGCAGCCCTCGCCCAAGTGCCGGGGCGCTCGGAGCCTCTCCCCCACCCTCACCCTCTGGGCCCACCGACACACAGTCACACACACACACACTCACACACTCACAGCAGTCACACACACTCACACAGAGACACAGGCACACACACACACACACGTAAAGAAATACATCTGGGGCCCAAGAATGTCTCAGAGGTTGAGCTCTTGCTTTGGAGGG
>JAOXYA010119758.1:0-10496 GCA_028565675.1 Sorex palustris
GGGGGGGAGAGAGAGAGAAGGGAGAGAGAGAGAGAGAGAGAGAGAGAGAGAGAGAGAGAGAGAAGGAGGGAAGGAGGGAGGGAGGGAAAGAGAGAGAAAGTGAGGAGGAGGGAGGGAGGAAGAGAGACGGAGGGAGAAGAAGAAAGGGATAGAGAGAGGGGGAGAGAGATGGAGGGAGGGAGGGAGGGAGAGAGAGGGAGATTGGAGATTGGGTGAGAGCGTCCCATTGCACCTAAGTGCCTCAGTCTACAATGTAGGTATGGAATACTGTTTGTGGCAGGTGAAGTCGGACTCTGAGGAGAAGAAAGTGCTGAGTCTAGTGGCCGGCACTGAAGTCACAGATAATCACAGGCAAGAAGATGGTAATCTTTTCAAAATTGCCTACTTCAAACTGATTATCACGAAGGCATAAAAAAGGGGGTGAAAGGTATGTGACAACGACTAAATAGAAGCCTGATTTAAATGACGCCAGGTGGTGAGAAGAGAGCGCCCAGACAGCAAACTGCAGGTGCCCCAGCAGGCCTGGCACTGGCAGGAAATGGTCTTGCTTTCCAGTTCCTGGGAAGAAAGAAAGACATCACTGGCCATCATGTGTGCTGGCCTTTGATTAGATTAAGTGACCTCGGCTCTGGCCAGAACTCGCCACACCGCTTGTCAGTGCTCTTTTCAACAAAACTCTTGGTTGGTGGAATAGCTTCTCCCTTTTTTGCTCAAAATCAACACTTGCTGGCTCATTCTGGCTTCCAGACAGACACCGCCGGGGAACCCCGGGGCAGCAGAAAACAGACATGGGTGCCCACCAAGTTCCTGGGGTCTGTCTCTGCCTTTCCACGGGGAGAGGCTGAGGGAAGTGTCCTCTGGGACCTGAGATTTGCCATCTGGGGTTGCTCTCTCCAAGTGGTTTTACATTATTTTTCTTTCTGTCTAAGTCCTTGTGTTATCTGGAAGCACCTGGCCTGGTGTGGGCAGTCCCGCTGCCCTAGTGGGGTCTAGGAACTCAGGTGTGCTGTCTGAGCATGCTGGCTGCCTCGAGTGCTCGTGGTGGGTTGTCTTTCTGGAGCTTCTCTCACGTGTCTGTGCTCAGATGTGAATATGGCTGATCCTTCGGGGATGGACTGTTCCACTGGGGATGCTCAGTTTCTGGGACTATTCAATTTTGCCTCATCCTGACTTCCTCTTGGGCATAGGTACTTTAAGGGGATGGGACTATTTAAGATGTTCTGGCTCGAGTAATGAGAAAACGGAATCCCAGACAACCACTGGGTGCTTGGGGGCTTCTCCAGCGGGGGGGCTCTGTACTTGGGGTTCACTCCTGGTGATACCTAGAATCAAACTTGGGCCTCTAGCCCATAGAGCTGTCTCTCTTGCCCAGGAGAGATGAATGATTGAAGGATGTTCCTCATGCTGAAAATCTTGATATCCCAGAATTAGGCTCCTTCCTCGTGAGCATTTCTAATAAAGTGTACAGAATTCACAAAAAACAATCCAGAACTCCAATGGCCATTATAGGGAACTTTTAAAATCTCCGAAATTTTCTGAAAACTGACTTAGACAGGGGCCGAGGAGAAGGGTCAGAGGCTAGGCGCACACCTGGGTATGCTGGAACCTTGGGTTTGTTCCCAGACATTGCATATTGCCCTGAGCACTGAGCTGGGAGTAGCCTTCAGTGAACACTAGGTTTGCCTCCTCCCCACAAAAAAATACCCTGAAATACTGAATTGGACCCCCATGCCTCTGAAATCTCTATTATCAATGTTCTAAAATTGCCTATTTGCAAAATAAATTGGTTTTTGCTTTTGGAGCCATAACCGGTGTTCTCAGGGTTTACTCCTGGCTCTGTGCTCGGGGATCATTCCTGGAAGGGCTCTGTAGACCAAGTGAAGTGTTGGGGATCAGACCTGGGTGAGCAATGTGAAAGGCAAGCTACAGCATCCCTCTTCCTTCCTCCACCTTCTTTGCCTCTGAACCTGGACCATAGGTCCGCTGTGGTACCATCACCAAGCCCTCAACTTCCCCCTTCCATTCTTTCCATGGAATCACCCTCTTTCCTTCAAGGCTCCCTCTGAACCTTCCTCTCCTGAAATTAACAAAAGCTGTCCTTGCAAAGCTAAAAATTCTGATAACAGGGCTGGAGCGATAGCACAGCGGGTAAGGTGTTGCCTTGCACGTGGCCAAACTGGGTTCGATTCCCAGCATCCCATATGGTCCCCTGAGTACTGCCAAGAATAATTCCTGAGTGCAGAGCCAGGAGTAGTCCCGGTGCATCTCCAGGTGTCACCCAAAATGAAAAAAAATTCTGAGAACCCACACAAGCCTCAGAACTCTAGGGCCAGAGCGATTGTACAGCAAGTAGGCACTTGCCTTGCTTGTGGCTGATGCTGGTTTGATCCCAGAACCACATGTAGGACCCTGAGCCCTGCCAGGAGTGATCCCTAAATACAGAGCCAGAAGTGAGCTCTGGGCACTGCTGGGCGCAGCCAAGACAACAAGAAACTAAAACACAAGCCTCAAAACTCGCAACTTCCCTCAGAGTAAGGTTAAGGCAAGGCTGCAGTTAGAGTTCCCCCAACTAACTGGAGATTGTAGGGTTGCTGAGGAGTTAAACATAGTTACACAACGATTTTTTTTCTGATTTTTTTAAAAATTCCGTGCTTGTGGGTAAGGATCAAGTCAAGCCCAGATGGGAAAGTCTCAAAAGGATCTTGAAGGGATAAATCCATAACTTTGGGCAAGAAGCTAGGAAACGCTCTCCTAGACTTTACCACCAGTTTTTCCTAAGCCTATTGATTGGAACAAAAGTGTGATGTGCCTGTTCATGGTGATTATAATGGACTTCAATTGCTTTCTAGGAGAAACTAAGATTTCCCTTTTGAATGAAATTAGTCTTCATTTCTGTGTTTGTTCATGGGGTGAACAGAGACTCTTCTCTCCTGAAAGGGTGGAATGGGAAGTTATGTCCACCCCAGATCTACTTTATTTGGCAAATCAGTTCACTTGTACTTAGGGGAACCACCTGAAAGGAGCATTGTACAAATCTTTAACCTTCAATCTCAACTAAAGAAGATCACTTGAAGTTGAAGTTTTTGCTATAAGAATACTTTACAGTTTTTATTGTTACGAAAAAAATCCAGGACCATATACTTGGCTCTTGTTGCTTCTTGTGGCATTCTTCCTTCCCTCCCTCCCTCCCTCCCTCCCGCTTCCCTCTCTTCTTCCCCCCTCCTTCCTTCCTTAGACAGACTGTGTTCTTGTTAGCATCTTTCAGTCTATTATTAAGTGGGGGCGGACGGGGGGAGTTCAGAGTGTTGAGTTTGCTTTTCAAAACAGAATGAAGCAAAAAAGGATAGCTTCCAAAATGTTGGCACAAACCACTTCACTTTGGGCTAAAATAGTGTTTTGTTTTGTTTTTTTCTTTTGAAAATGTGCAGTGCTCAGGGCTTACTCCTGACTGTGTTTAGGGATAACTCCTGGTGGGGCTTGGGGGACCATCTGGGTGTCCAGGAATTGAACCTCACTCTGTTCATGCGTTATTGGCTCTACTATTGCTCTGGCCCTCAAATAGTTTTGATACCATACTGTCCTTGATCATTTACTGCTGAGATAGGAGATATCCTTGTGAGAGAAAATACCACCTTCTGCACATGTACACGCTCCAGAGAAGTAGGAGTGTAATTGCATAACACTGAGAAACATGGGTGCTAGTTCTAGCAAGCTGCATCTAAAAGGCCTTAGTCCTCTGAGCTAAACTCTGATTAGCCGCCCCGGTCTTGCTTTGCTTTCTGGCTTAAGCACCAGCATGTAACACTGTTTTGATTCTACTTTGTGTATCAGTTGTGAAACTTAGCGCTTGCCTATAAAAATGTGCGGAAGCAACCTAACTAAAAAAAGTGGGGCTGGATGAGTGCTTCATGACCTCCACCTTTTAGGCCTCTTCAAGGAGGGCAGTGACCATGTTGGGGGCGTGACCCACTCCTCTTCCAGGTCAGACCACACTTAGAACTTTCCCAGCAGCCCCAGGTTATCAACACCCCCCTCCCATCCCCCTGCCCCTCTGCTGTGGTCCAGCTTCTATCTATAGGCTAGCAAACTTCTCATGGGAAGACTGAGCACTGCATGCAGTCACAGCCTGGGTTGGGGGGTGGGCAGCGTGGGGGTCCTCGGGTCTGTCCCCAGAGCACCACCTCCCTTACAGACCATTCCAGAGTCTCTGAGACAGTTAGTTGCCTGCTACTGGGGGGTGGGAGGCTGAGCACTGGGCTGTTTCTATAACTTCCAGAACAGAGCTTTCCCCGGAAGTTCCGCCTCCACTGTCTGGACCTGGTGCTTGACATGCTGACAAATGGCAGATAGCCCCAGGGGAAAGCAGGGCAGGGGACACAGCTCTGAAGCCAGATGCACAAAGGAGCGTCCTAGGAGGAGGTCGCAGGGGTCTCCATCTGCTCTGAGTCGCTCCACAATCGCTGCCCACCAGAGGCTCCTGGGGGCCCCAGAATTCACACTGCAAGTGGCTGCCGTGGACAAGCAGGGCATAAGTAGCCACAGGACCCACCCTGAGGCCTTAGGGATCCGCCCGCTGGGCATAAGTCTCTTACTCTTAAGCCTGAACACTGCAGTCACAGCCTATCATAGCAAACCTGTCAGCCATGAATAGATTTCCAGCATCTGTGTCCCCTCCCCAAACCCCCACACTCCCTGTGCCCAACCTCAGACCTCTGTCCCCCATCTCCAGGGCTGTCTTGAAGAAGGCGCCGTGTTCACTGCCCTGATGCAGCCCCCAGGCCCCGGGACCCTGATGTGGGCCTGACTGCTACTCAAGAGGCCCCATCGAGCACCCCTGAGGTGCTCCCTCTATCCCAGGCTCGGCCCATCACTTGTTGCTAACCTAACTTGGAGCGCAGGGTTCTTGCCCTCGCAGGTAGTTGACACGCTGCTCCAGCTTCCGGCCTAGGTCCAGTGGCTGTGGTTTTGTAAATCTGGTCTTTCGTTGCATATACAGGCAAGAGGTGAGTCTGAGGTCTTCACCCTTCTCCCACCGCATCCAAAATCATTGAAGAGAAATGTTTAATGTAGCTTGAACATCAGGGAGAGCGAGCAGGAAATTCCAGAGAATTTCCTGTGCTGCCATGCACAGAATAGAAGAATTTACAGGGCTGACCAGAGACCTGGAGATGTTCAAGTGTCTTCATCTTTTTGAATCTAAGATCTAAGTATAATTCAAGTGGGGCCCGGCAGTGGTGACAGTCCCCGAGGAGAAAGCCTGGATCTGGGTCCTGCGGGTGAAATGATGTGAAGCACAGAGAAGAGGATGATGAATCTCTGCAAGATTAACAGACACTTGAACTACTTGAAACCTAGTTGTCAAAAGGGTGAAAGGTGGTCTCAAAATTGCTGATTTTAAACCTGAGAGAATGGAGACAAGAGACACCCTGAGAACTTTCTAGAAATTGTACATATAAGGGTCCCATGGTGGGAATTAGGAATTAGAAAGGTTCTGTCTTGCTGATCAGGCTTCAGACACTTCTCTCTCCTCCCTTCGACCCCCCCCCCCCACCCGCTGCCCCCAGCCACCCACCGCCCACTTCTTTGCAGGAG
This sequence comes from Sorex palustris, assembly GCA_028565675.1. NCBI lineage: Eukaryota > Metazoa > Chordata > Mammalia > Eulipotyphla > Soricidae > Sorex > Sorex palustris. Next base: position 5,593 of record JAOXYA010119758.1, read on the forward strand.
TAAAAAAGATCTCTCTCCCTCCACTGAGTTTATGTACTTAACCCAGCTGTTGGCATGGCATTCTGGGAGGCCTTTCAGACTTTTCTGAGGGCAGACATCAGTCCTGAAAGCAGAGCTTTCTTGTTTGGGTTTCTCACACACAATGCGCTGTTGACAGAAATATTTAAGTGGCCAAGAAGTCTGGAGCCAAGATGCAACTCACCTGCCAAACAGGTTCCAGGGCGAGGGGCACGGAAGTCCCCCCCTCCTTGTTCCCATATCAGGCAGGAATTAAACTGCATGTTACCATGAGGCACTAGGACGAGGTGACTTGGTAACAGTGGGGAAACTAACCTTTCTGAAAACAACTGAAAAAGCATGGGCAGATGAGTTGTGTTCAGGGCAGGATGGCTTGGCTGGGCAGGATCTGAGCAAGTCTGGGGGCTGCCGTTGAGGTTGGGGGTGAAGGGCGCTCCCTTGGGCTTTCCCTACAAGGCAGTCCTCTGAGAGATGGCTTTCACTTGTCTTTTTGTTGGGAAGGGTGTGGCGGAACCTGGAAGCGGTGCTTTGGGGGCCTGGGAGCCATTCAACCCAGAGGGAAGGCTCAATGCTAGCCCGCGACACAGCTGCTCAGGCCTGGCGGTGCTGTGGGTAGCTCTGGGTGGCACCTGGGATAGAACTCGGGCCCTTGTGCCCTGGTCCCTCACCCCTGAGCCCTGACCCTGGCCCTGGCTTTCACTTTCCTGATCCTAGCGCGGGTTCCATAAATCATCAGCACATCCGGATCTCAAAAACATGACTGTGCATTCCCAGTGTAGGGGCAAACGGAAATGGAGACACATTGAAACAAAACCAGTGTCTTTTGGGACCTGCTGGGAAGGAAATTGGCCATTCCCACTTAGTGTTTATTTAAACATCGGAGGTATTTTAATGTATGCACCTTCCGGGCACAGAACCCTGTATGTCTGGAACTGCCTCACAGCCTTGAGTGAGTGCTATAGTCCCTCTCTGTATTTCCTCTCTCTGTCTGTGGACACTGAACTCTTCTCCTTACACCCAATTTTTTGTTTTTGGGCCACACCTAGCAGTGCTCAGGGGTTACTCCTGGCTCTACACTCAGGGATCATTCTGGGCGGTGCTCGGGGAACCTTATGGGATGGCGGGGATTGAGCCCGGGTAGGTCACGTGCAAGGCAAATGCCCTCCCCACTGTACTATCACCCCGGCCCCTAGCAATCCCCGATCTGCTCTTCTTACTCTCATCCCTTCTCATTCGTCCTTCCCAGGCTGCCATTCTTCTTCTTCTTCTTCACAGCTGGTCCTCTTTGCCGTCCATCTGTCTCTGACTTCTATTTTCAGTTATGTATGGCTCAGGCCCACCCATCTTCCTCCTCCGGGGAGTTTCTATTTATATAACTGTCTCCAACAGTTGGAGCGAAGGGATAGCTCCCAGCAACTATGAGTGACTTGAATCACCGTTTTCATGTTTGTTGAGAATCCAACCAGTGGCTTCCAGCTTAGTGATGGTGTAAAATTCAGCATTTTAATAGTTTTAAGAGGAAAGACCTAGTTGCTTTCCCCCTTTGAAACCCAGTCAACATCTATAGTAACAAGCACTTTAAGATGGGAACCTTCAACAGCTGTCCTGATGTGTGACGGGGCTGCGGATGACATGGGGAAGGCCTTTCCTGGTGGAGGCTGGCTGGTCCCCACCTACCCCACCTCCCATCCTCCCCATCTCCACCTCAACCCCCAGTGCACACAGCACTTACTCCCGGGTTCACACTCACTCCCGGGTTGACTCGCTTACATTCAAGTTCAGTTCCTCATTCCCACAGGGGGCAAGATTCGAATACTGGAGAAAAATCTACTTAAATCAAAGCAAGCAAGCTCAGAGGCCATCAGAGGAAGTTGGATTTTATTGATGTTTGACATTCATCTGCATACAAGTGTGATGACATGAGGGCATTAAATAGGGTGAGAGGGAAGTAGCCCCCAGCCCCCCAAAGGTCACGGATCTTACCTTGAAGGTAAGTAAAAACACTGAACGATGTTCCCTTCGTGTCTGTGATTCATAACTAAAATATAATCTTAGCAACAGAACAAATCTTGATTGATTGCATCATTCCTTGTCAAAAAGGAAAATAAAATACCATACAACACAAAATACCAAACAGAAATAAATAATGAAATAATAATTTAGCTTTACTGCAATGTACTTATCACACAAACTTCTAAAGCTGATTTTTTTTTAAAGTTTGGAACACATTAGCCTTTTTCTCAGTTTCTTACTCAGTGATACATGTTTTTTTTTTTTTGTAAAAAAAAACAAATTCTGTGCAGGCCCTCATGTGCATGTGTTTAAAATGTAGCTATCAGGGCTGGAGGGATAGTTAAGGGGTTCAAGTGCTTGCCTTGGACCTTGCTGACCCTGGTTTCAATCCCTGGCATTGCATATGATCCCCTAGCCAAGGGTCACTCTGGAGCGCTGAGCCAGAAATAGCCCCTGAGCACTTGGGGGGGGGGTTGCACCGTGCCCCCCCCCATAGTGAAAAAAAAATTCACTACAATGTCAATACCTGTCCATCAAGAGCTGGTCCACCTACGTGCACAGGTGCGGCTAATGGCTGTCACTGGGGGCATTAAAACTGAGCCATACGCAAGCAGCTTCTTCAGTTTACCCCGGGTAGGGACCTGGCACCGACAGCCAGCTGTGAGAATGTGCAGGTACGGGGCACAATCGCTCACCTGTGCTGTCATGTCTTTAAATGGGCTGAAAAATTGGAGGCCACCCTTTGGGGGTTGATACAGGAGCACAGACAGTGGTAAGGTGTTGCCAATTCACTGGAGCCTTTCCTTTGACCAGGCTTTTTTAGTTGGCTCCCCTGGTCCGGGTTCATTTGCTTTTTTTTCTTTTTTTGATATGTTTTTGTGGCACACCTGGCTGTGTTTGGGGCTCATTCCTGACTGTGCTCAAGGGTCCCACCTGCGGTGCAGGGGATTGAACTGGGGTCAGCTGTGTGCAGAGCGAGCACCTTACCCCCGTACTATCTCCCGGGCCCCGAACTCATCGTCCCAGAGTTGTCTCTGCTGCTCCCCAGCTCAGCACTGCTGAGAGGAAGCACTCGGGGTGCAGGACCTCAGATGCGCAGATCCTACCCACACACAACAGACCCGCCCCCTCCTCCCCAACCCCCCAATATATATTTAATGTTCGGGGGTGGGGGCAGGCATGTTGTTTCATCACTTGTTAGAAATCTGATTCTGAAAAAAATCCAGAGGAGAAGGTAAGTAAAATTCTGGTTCACAACAATGATAGCAAATATTTTTAAGAATGAAATTTGGTCATTTTTCTTGCACTTTGTGTGTGTGTGTGTACCCACAAAAGGTTAACTCCCTTTCTAAATTAGAAGAATGCTACTGTATACGGGGGTACACTCTTTTATTGTACTTCACAGATATTTCATTCACCTCCTCCAAATTAACAGTTTATGGCAACTCAACACCGGGAAAAGTCTCCTGGTGCCATTTTCCAAATAGCTGGTGCTCACTGCATATCTGAGTGACATTTTAAACAGGTCTGTACAGGTTTTTTTTTTTTTGACAGAATGTTACTGCACACTTAATGGACACAGGAAGGCGTTACCTGTGGTCAGGACACGATGATGGTAATGAGGGATTTTAAATAATGGAATTTTAATTTTAAATAATAGGGTAAACATAAATTTCATATGCACTGGAGAAACAACCCGTGTGACTTGCTTTATTGTGCTATTGCTTTACTGGGGTGGTTCCTGCAGTGCCTCTGAGATGTGTGTCTGTATCCTTAACTGTCCTCACAGATCAGCATCTGGAAAGGGCCGTTAGGAAATTCTTTAGGGTCTCTAGGCCACATACAGTCTCTGTTGCATCTTGCTCACTTGTTCCTTTAACAGCCCTTCAGGACGGTTTGCCAAATCCCACCCCGCAGTGGATTTTGGAGGGAAATTCGTGCATTTTAACTGTGTAACATTGGGCGCTGGAACCCTAATTCAGGGGTCCTGTTTGGAAGCAGGTAGGTCTTTGCAGGGAATTCCAGAGGCCTGGCATATAGCTGCTCCCCTTGGCATTAACCTCTGCCTGCCCATCTGTGCAGAACTGGACCAAACCGGCAGTCTTTATTTTTAAAAAGTGGCTTTTTACAGGAGAGGGGGAAATTTGACTCAGGGTCTCTGGGAGCATACCCTTGGCCTTGATTTTAAAGGCTCGATCAAAGAGAAAAATTTTTCATCCTGCACTGTGGAGCTTTCCTCCAACTGGCCAGGCGACAGACGAATGGAAGTGTGAGCTCTCTCTTCACTGCTGGCTCACTGAGAGTTGACAAGTCAAATTCCGGTTAAGGATGCACGGAGAAGCATGTCTGGAAACTTCTGCGCCTGGGGTACCCTGACCCAGCTCTTCAGTTGTGACAGTGTCTTGATAAGGAACAGTATTTACTGGGGAGTCATTCTACTGATTTACTGTATTTACTGATTTCGCCCGCTATAGACTGACAGGGCCTGGCCTGCTACTCTGACAGGAGACTGGCCTGACTGAGGCATACACAGTCCCTCCCACCTGCCCAGCTGTGACCGAGGCAAACCTTTTCCACAAATTTTGCCCTCGCTAGATTATTATTTTGAAGGACAGGATAAAAAAAAAAATTGGATTCAGGGCTGGAGTGATAGCACAGTAGGTGGGGCATTTGTCTTGCATGCAGATGACCTGCGTTTGATTCCCAGCATCCCATATGGTTCCCTGAGCACTGCCAGGAGTAATTCCTGAGTGCATGAGCCAGGAGTAACCCCTGGTGCATCGCCTGGTGTGACGCAAAGAAAGAAAGAAAGAAAGAAAGAAAGAAAGAAAGAAAGAAAGAAAGGAAGGAAGGAAGGAAGGAAGGAAGGAAGG
>JAOXYA010119776.1:0-10496 GCA_028565675.1 Sorex palustris
CGAAACCCAAGCACAAAAATTGTAAATCTACAACTGTACCTCATGGTGTTTCACTAATAAAAAAAAAATATGATAAATAAAAAAATAAAAAAAAATAAAAAAATAAATAAAATAAAATAAAATAAAATATATGCAGATGTTAAATACACACTTGGTCTAGATGTGCTAAAAGATAAGTAAAATATATCAATATTCACGCTGATTACACATTGAAATGCCAATCCTTTCTATAATGGAATTGGGTGAAAGATACTAAAATTTATAAATTTATATATTTATATTGTTCTTTCTTTTTACTTTTACAATGTGACTACAAGGACTTTTAAAAATTACAGATTTACCAGACAGCACTGGCCTAGGAGCCAAAGATTTTCTTGCGCCTAAGCCTTGTTAGAACTTGTATTCTTTCAAAGGTCTTTTCTCCTGCCCCCCTCTCCCCGTCACACACACTGTGCAGGAGACAACTAAAGTTACTATAAGTCTAACATGTAGAAGATTTCAGAGTAGCTACAGCTTTCACCTCAAACCTAATATTCCCCAAAACTGGGGCAGTTACTGCAGGGTGCAATGTACAGAGAAGAAAAGGCAAGATGGAAAAAAAAAATCAGCTTCTGAAGTTAAGTCTATTTCACAGGGAGGGACCTTTGTATCCAGCAGCCCAGCCTTGCTGCTCCTAACATTACAACACAATAAGGATGGAGCAAGGAGGACCTGAAGGAGGAACTCTGTCACTCTACTAATAGCACAAGCCTCAGTAAGCAGCTCAAGTGACCCTCTTCTGTCCGCCAGGCACCCAGCAGAACCCGACAGTTCTCCCTCCTGCTGCTATTAGGTCCACTTGGGCTTCACACCTCTGTGGTCAGTCGCTGACTGCTTCAAAGACTGCAAAGATTTCAGAAGTTCTTGAGGGCAACCCTCTTAAGACCTTGCACCCAATGGTGGGTAAGGTATAATGGTGGTAGGATTGGTTTAGGAGTATAGAAGGTAGTAAAGTATTGTGAACAACCTTATAAAAATTTAATTTAAAAAATAAATTTTTGTTTGGCTGCATATCCTCTGGCAAAGTCATTGCTGTGTGTTTTCATATTAATTTTTTATTTTATTGAATCACTATGAGATAGAGCATTACAAAGCTGTTCATGATTGGGTGCCAGTCATACAATGTCTCAACACCCATCTCTCCACCAGTGCAATTTCTCAGCTCCCATTGCTGTGTTTAAAGTCGTTTCAAACTGTTTCTCTGAGAGATTAAGCCACTACCTTGATACTTAGCAAGCTTCGTTTGTTTGACTTTGCTTTAGAATTTAAATAGTACTTTTAAAATTATTTTGTTATCTAAATAATAAATGAGGCAAATGAGGGCATACTCCTTTGAACTTGTCTTTTCCACCTAGCCATGTATATGACAAACAATTTTATTTTACCAAGAAATTCTGAAATATGCTATCCTTTAGAGACATAGTTAAACTTTAAGACCAAACAAACAAAAAGACCTTGCACCCAAGAAAACATCCCTACAGTCCCAGTAGGGAAGGCAGTAACCTCGTCCACCGTGGACCATAATTCCTAGAGTTGGTGTGTCAAGAGACTCTCTAGCTCTTTGCTGAGTAGTCGGTCTGATCCAACAGTCCTTTCCAAAACAGTCTTTGGAGGGGCAGAGAGATAGTACAGGGAGAAGAGTGCTTGCCTTACACAAGGCCAATGCAGGTTCAATCCCCATCCCCGATGCTGTCCCCCAAGTACTGCCATAGTGACCCCTGAGTGCAGAGCTAGGATTAAGTCCCCACCACAGCCAGGTATGCATAGGCAAAAAAAAAAAAAAAAAAACTGGCCTTTGATCAAAGAAAGAAAAAAATTATAGAATATAGCTCACCCCTCTCCCCAAAACCAATTGATTTTCTGAATGGAAAGGAATATCATTGTTTAAATCAAGATCTACTAAGGGGAAAAGGCATTCTCCTTGAAAAAAGATGCCAGGTTGCCTATTCACGGTTTTCATTACTTTTTAAGACCCAAGTTTTACTTCAGGGTTAGGGATTAGGTTGGCAATAAACAACTAAAGTTTCAAAATCCAATCAGGTAATTTGTGGAGTCCGTTCTCATTTGCCTAGATAGGTAATCACTTGTGCTTTTGACAGGATGGATTTTGCTTCTGGGGAAAATTTAGCAACCACACTCCTTCTTCGGCAGTTTATTTATAGGCAGGAAGCAAACCTGGCAGGATATCTATATGGATCAGAATTAAATTAACTACAGCCAGCATTTCTCACTCTAGAAATGCTGAGACCATGACCAAGTTAGGCATGGAAGTTCCAATATTACTAGGAAACCTGGGAAGCCAATTTTCTCAGACTCAGTTGAAAAGCAACTTGCATGTAGAAGACCCTAGTTTAAACCCCGGGCACCACATATGGTCTCCAGAACACCTCCAAAGATCACTCCTGTGTACAGAGCCAGGAATAGTCCCCTGAGGACTACCAGGTATGACCCAAACACCCCTCCCAAACAAATCAATTATAACCAAAAGCAACTGCTCAACTCTAGAGCTGTACTCCTTGATGATGAAACGGTCTTTGACAAACACCATCTTTTGGTTCAAAGGTAAGAGACGAAGGTAAGGGCCGGAGATATAGCACAGCGGGTAGGGCATTTGCCTTGCACGCGGCCAACCCAGGTTTGATCCCAGCATCCCATATGATCCCCCAAGCACCGCCAGGAGTAATTACTGAGTGCAAAGCCAGGAATAACCCCTGAGCATTGCTGGGTATGACCCAAAAAGCAAAAGGGAAAAAAAAAAGGAGACGAAGGTAAGAATCTCTTTGTACTGTCCTTGGGTTGATGCCCATGATAGATAGCGTTAAGACCATATATCCAAAGCACTCAACATCCAACAGTACTGAAAACATGAGATCTAAGCTACAACCACCGTAATTCATAATGTCTCTGACAAAGGGGAGGGGGACTTGTCAACAGGAGGGATTGGGGAAATTGTGAAGGGGCATGGAGTATGGAAACACAGGTGGAAGGAAGTTGACACTGATTGGTGCTGAAATATTATATGCCTAAAACTCAACTATCAACTACATTGTAAACCATGAGTCTTGAAATAAAGAATTATTTTTAAAATTATTATTATTATTAATAATAATAGTGTCAAAGGGGCTGGAAAGATAGTATAGTGGGTAGGGTGCTTTCCCTTGTATACAGCTGACCTGGGTTCGACCCTCAGCAACTCATCTGGTCCCCTGAGCCCCACCAGGGATAATCCCTAAACTCAGAGCCACGAATAAGCCTTGAGCACTGCTGGATGTGGACTAAAAGGAACAAATCGAAAAAAAAAAATTTAAAGATAGTGTTAGGACTAAATTGTCTCAGAAGAAGGTGCTAATGGGTAATGCTTTCTCTGTATCAGAAAGGTAGATGGGAAGAATGCACTGGGAGGAAAGAGTTAAGTGCCTGCTTCCTCTGGAAAATTTTTATGTCACATGAGACCAGAGATGCTCACCTGGTCTCATGTGACATAAAAGAAAAAAAGAGCTGTGGGGAGAGAGAGGCTAACTCCTTTTCTCTGTGCCATGCAGGATTTTTCTTTTCCTTTGTTTTTTATAGTTAGCAGGGGTTGGGGGGGGGATTGGGGAGTACAGGGGACAAGGGGCACCCAGCAGTGCTCAGCGGCTATTCCTGATTCTGTGCTCAGGAGTCACCCCTTTCAGTGCTCAGGGGATGGTGCCAGGGCAAGCAAGATGCAGGGGAAATGTGTTAATTCCTATACTATCTCTCTGGCCCAATCCAGGACTTTTCTTCAATCCAAAGAACATATGTAGTTTAAGATTCTATAATTATCATGTATGTGAAAATGAATTAATTTTATTCATTTACTCTTGCTTTATTGAGTTATGGTTTTTTGTTGCGTTTTTGTTTTTTTTAATTCAACCCAGGGCAGAGAGACTGCACAAGACTGTAGGGCACATGCCCTGCATGTCAGGTCCTTGGGTCCCTGGCATAATGGAGTTTCCCTGTGCACCTCCAGGGGCAACCCTAGGGCACTAAACCAGGAGCAGCTTCAGAGCCCCACCAGTTAGTTATAGCACAAAAGAAAAACAAACATCAACCTCAGGGTATGGACATCTGGTTCACGGGCAGAAAACCTGCCTCGAATGCAGGAGGCCTGAGCACAAAGGCAGATGGAGAGTAAACCCAGACTCAGACGCAAAGTTAAGTGGTCGTGGAAAATGAGATTAAAAACCCCATGAGAGGGACCTGGAGGAGCGGCACTAAGGCTGCAAGTGCCAGCAAACGGCCAAAAGTCCAAAGCCAGTGTCCACCAGTGACGAGTGTGATACAGCGGGTCCTCTGTGGGGGCTCTGCTGTCCACCATGCCCAGCACATGTCATTTCCACCCACCCACACCACAGTCACATGCGTGCAAGACCACAAAAAGCAGTACAGGTCCTGGTGAGCACTGCAGCTGAGATCCGCAAGGTCAGAGCCAAAAAGTGCGACATCCGGGGAGCCAAAGAGTGAGCACCTTTGTGATTCCGGGGGCACCACGGCCATCAGCTGTTTGGTCTGCCAAAGAGTGTGAGCCCCAGAGAGCACACGTGCGACAAAAGGGGCACACGCCTCAGGGCGCACCATGAGCGAGCACGCAGGCTACATCAACAAAGGGGATAACAGACTAAAAATAAATCAACGGAGCTGGAGAGATAGCACAGCCGGTAGGGCGTTTGCCTTGCAGGCAGCCGACCCCGGTTCGATTCCCAGCATCCCATATGGTCCCCCAAGCACCACCAGGAGTAATTCCTAAGCATCGCTGGGTGTGACCCAAAAAGAAAAAAAAAAAGAAATGAAAAGCAGAACTGGTGGTCTGCAGGAGTTTGCCACTTGCCAGGGGAGGGGGTAGGAGGGATAGGCCAAGGAAGGGAACACTAGAACAATGGTGGAGGGGGAACGTGGAAGACAGGAGGGATAGTGCGGACACTGGTGTAGGGAAGTGGACATTGATGAAGGGATTGGTACTGGAACACTGTACATCTGAAATTTAGGTACATCAATAAAAATTTCCACGTGGTCCCCTGAGCCTGCCAGGAGCAATTTCTGAGAGCAGAACCAGGAGCTGACACCTAAACAACATTGGTGTGACAAAAAAAAAAAAAAATTAAAGAATTATGAAACTCCAGTATTAGCAGCATTTTAAATTATAGTCCCTAAATTAAAAATTAAGAATTTAAATGTAAGTGTACGTGGACATAGAGGAAGTAGGTGGGTTCTTATGGAGAGGGGCAACAGTGGGGAGGGAGAAGACACAGCCAGGTTGAATTCCACTGACTTCTCTAGGATATCATAGGTAGCATTGAAAATGCTCTTTTCTCAGGGCTGGAGCAATAGCACAGCGGGTAGGGTGTTTGCCTTGCACATGGCCAACCTGGGTTCGATTCCAAGCATCCCATATGGTCCCTCGAGCACTGCCAGGAGTAATTAATTCCTGAGTGCATGAGCCAGGAGTAACACCTGAGCATCACCAGGTGTGACCCCAAAAGCAAAAAAAAAAAAAAAAAAAACGCTCTTTTCTGTTCTGAGGATTGGGTGTGGATAGGAGACTTGCACACGGTGCCCTGACCCACGGCCACCACAGTAAGGCAAGCACCTTAACTCTGGGCACTAACTGTTCTTAAAACTTTTCTTAAACAATAATTCAAGGAAGAAGAAACAGATCAATTCCCCCAAAATGTCCTACAGGAACAGAGGCTCTGCACAAATCAGCTGAAGAACGGGGGAGGTGATAACTACCACCTTATCACAAGCAATGTTTTAGAATTCAAAGATTCAGAACTTTTCTCCCTGGGCGTTGTTTATAAACCCCCACCTCTTGCTTAGGTTTAAGCTGAAAAGTCACAAGTTTGCAATTCTTGAAGAAGACAACGGAGATTCTTTTTAGAGATAGAAATTTTAACCTCCTTATTGCAACAGACTGAGAGCTATGGGCCCAGAAACAAACAAACAAAAAGTGTCTGCCTCTTCTTGTTTTAACATGACAGGGAATAAAGGCATGTTCTTAGGGGGTGGGGGCGGGGGGAGTGATAAATGAGTGGGTCACAAATCTCCTGGCAGAAAGATTTCTAATACGACTGAAGTCTTTTTATGCCACCTACTCAATAAACAATGTTCCACCACAAATGCTAACTGCAGTCCTTGTGATGGGGGTGGTAAATGAATTCTACCAACAATAAACACTAATACTTTAACATGTAACTGAATAAAGGGCTTCTTCTTTCATAACTGACTAACTTTGCTTCCTCTATTGAGTCTTGAGATCCCAGCAGCTTTGCAAAGTAAATTTTTGTTACTTTTGTTCAGAGTGACTGAGACATTTTTTAAAATACATAGAAAACGCCCTGAAAACTAAAAAGATGGGGAAGGGGGGGAGGGAGCGAGGAATGGAGAAAACACGTGGCAGAACTTTGAGAAACTGAACAGATTTTTCAGCCCACAGCACCCCAACTGACCAGTCCAGGCTAACGGGGAATAAATTTTACTGCATTTCAACGGGTTGGTACAAAAAAAAAAAAGGGAAAGGTTAAAATATCTCATTAAGGATTCTTTTGGCAGAGTCTCCTGTCCCTGCGCCTGGCTGTCCTCGCCAGGGCCCCTTGGAGGGGGGCGGGTTGAGTTTCCCTCCCTGCCCCGAGCAGAGCTCCAGCAGCCGAAGACCTCCAGAACCAGCCACAACCAAGCCGAGACCACTCTCCACACGCATGAAGGTACCGGCAGAGGAACAAAGGCATGCACGTCCTGGGGCTGAGATCTCCAAGCCTGCTTGGGTCAGGACTGAGCATCCTTCACCCAGATCTTCCATCTTTCCAGTAGGCGGGGGTCACTGGCCCACTGGTGCCGTGTAATCCCATCAACGGCCAAGACCCAGAGACTCTAAAACCCAGCTCCCGGAAGTGCGTGGCCGCATTCGCTGCCGTGCGACATCATTTTATCTCATTCTTGCTTTGGACAACCTGGCAGGCTACCAAATGTAACCTGCCCACACGGCAGAGTCTGGCAAATTCCCCATGCCTTACCCAATATGCCAAATACCAGTAACAATGATGGGTCTCTTTCTTCTAACCCTGAAAGAGCCTTGAATGTGGCACTTTTTAAAATCTCAGAGCTAGGATGAAGGAGACGTTACTACTGCCTGCTCGAGGCAATCGACGAACAACAGGATGATGGTGATTGTGAAGGATTCTTTAGATAGTTCAATGGACCTGAGCACATGCTCTGTATGCAGGAGGCCTGGGTTTAATCCCCAGCACCCGCATGGTCCCCTGGGCACTGCCACAAGCAACCTCAGAGCACCACTGGGTGTGGCTCAAAAACAAACACAGAAAGAATTCTTTCTTGGACTGGAGGGAGAGTTCAAAACATAATGCTTTGTAAACTAGAGAACCAAGCTTAAGCCCCAGAACTGCATGGTCCTTAACAATGCCAGGAAAAGTGCTGAGAACTGTGCCAAGAGTAGCTCCTGAGCACTGTTCTGCTCTGCTTGGCTAAGTGTGCCCACCCCCCATCCCCGCCCCCCACCCATGTCTTCTGCTCCTGCCCTTGTGCTCAGGGATCATTTCTGGTGGTACCTGAGGGACCATATACGGTGCCAGGGATCAAACCCAGGTTGGCTGTGTACAAGGCAAGTGCTCTACCCACTGTACTATTTCTCCTGCCCCTACAAGAATTTATTTGGGGGACGGGGGCTTTTTGGGTCACACCCAGCGATGCTCAGGAGTTACTCCTAGCCCTGTACTCAGGAATTATTCGTGGCCATGCTCCGGGGACCATATGGAATGCCAGCGATCAAACCCAAGTCGGCCATGTGCAAGGCAAATACCCCACCCACTGTACTATCACACCGGCCCCAAGAAGAATTATTTTCAGCTCTGAACCATGGCAGGAGTAAGCCCTGAACACTGCCAGGTGTGGCTCAGAAACTAACAATAACAGCAACAATAACAATTCTTGTATACTGACTGCATGTTGGAAGAATGGTATGAAATTATCTGGTTTGATCAAACATTAAAATTGAAAAAAATGATGGCACTTAATTGCTGTTTTTTTCTCATTGTTTTCAAAACATGGTAGAGTGGGTTGTCCTCCATAGTTTGTGTCCACCTAGAAGCTCAAAACGGGGCCTTATTTGGATACCGAGTTTTTTGCACATGGGAGTACGTACAGATTTTAAGATGAAATTCTTCTGGATTTAGACTGGGCCCTAAAATCAACAACTGGTGTTTTTATAAGAGAAAGGAGAGCTGGGACGTAGACTCTGAGTCACAGGCATGTGCAGACACAAGCAGAGATGCACGTAGAGCATCTACAAACCTAAGAACACCAAGGAGCACCAGAGTCCAACAAAGGCTAAGAGGCAAGGAGGGGTTTGTCTGCACCGTGTGTTCTGAGGGAGCAAGGCCCCGACCACCTCCAAAAACATGAAGAGGGCAACAATTATGACTAACCCATCCTATCTGTGACTATTTAGTAAGGCAGCTCCAGAAGCTGATGGCTGCTTGAAAAGATTAAGTTACAGGGCTGGGGGTGGGGCTCACTGGTAGAGCACTTGCCTGCCATGTGTATGGTACTGGGTTCAAATCCCAGCACTGCCAAACCAACCAACCAAAACCTTAGAGAAGCCTAGAACCCCAAGTTCAACTGTCAGTACCCCAGAGTCCCCCAGCAATACCAGGAGTGAGCTGGAGCACTGAACAGACAGTAGCACTGAGAAAATAGCCGTCCCTGAACTTTGCTGGGTGTGCCTCCCACAAAACCAAACAAATAAATATAGTTTCTATCTAAAAATAAGGGTTGGAAAGATACAGTAAACAGAGTGCTTGCCTTGCACAGGGCCAACCCAGGCTCGATCCCTGGCACCCCATATGGTCCTCCAAGCACTTCAGGAATAATTCCTGAGTACAGAGCCAGAAGTAACTCCCTGAGCATCATCACTGAGTGTGGCCCAGAAAACAAAAAAAAATAAATAAATAAACAAATAACCAAAACTCTCAGACACTGCAATCCACCCATAAATTCAAGTCCATACTAAGAAACTGAATGGCCTAAATACAGAACCGTCCCAATACCCTAAATAAGTCTATTGGATTCAAGTTCTACCCCCTAAGATCTTTGGAATCAGTCTAGCTTCACTCAATAGCTCCATAATTTCCCTTTTTGGTAAGTGAACACCCAAGTGCATGAAATTTTTAATACCTGTGGGACGTACTGATCCATGTACTAAAGACAAACTAAGTCCTTTGGGAAAACATTCGGTGTCATTGTCCACCCGCATATTATTTTTGGTGCCAGGTCCAAGCTGCTGCGACCCTGCCCTCTGCCTGAGCATCCTATCTCCCGCCCAGGCCTTCATGCCCCGTCACTGTTCGTGAAGATAAGAGAGGTCTTCCTTCAGAACACCACGTGCCGAGTCTCTCCTTAATTAGGCAAGACAGCTGCTGTCTAAGGGAACTAACTCCCAGGAGGGTTGGCCTGGCAGCTCTCACTAAGTACCAGCTGAAGGACAACCTTGCAGAGAGGGCACTGCCAAGCCAATTACTGCAGCAGCGAGCAAGTCGGGCCCAGGATGGGGGGGGGGGGGGAAGCTGCCAGGAGGATTTCATCTCCCCGAGAGCAAGTCTGCCAATGTGGCAGAACCAAGAAACAGGAGAAGGCCACCACATTTGGTCTCGACAGACGGAGAAGAAAAAACTGTTTTGCCTGCAGAGGGACGGGAGTTAAGAGGTCAAGAAACGCAACTGACTTCATCAAAACATGCAGAAGCCAGAACGGAGAGCAGGGAAGGAGCAGAGCCAACGGCCGCGACCCGAACGGCAGACACAGGAGAAGGGCAGTGGGCAAGGGTGTGGGTGTGGGTGGGAAGCCAGCTGGGTGAGGGCCAGATGAAAGAGGGGAAAAAGACAAAATTCTGCCTAGAAGAATTCTGTTGTGCTTCAAATACTGGAATTCCATTTGCTGGGAGACTGACAACAGTGTCCATTCTGCGTCAAGCACACACAGAAGGGCCAGAGTGATAGGACAGTGGGTAAGGCACTTGCCTTGCACACGGCCAACCCAGGTTCGACCCCCAGCACCCCATAGGGTCGCCTGAGCCTCATCAGAAGTGACCCCTCAGCACAGAGGGAGAACTTAAGCCCTGAGCACATAACGGCGTGGTCTAAAAGCAAAACAATGAAATAAAAACCCACTGGAGGTAAATTTATGAAGTTAAAAAGCTGGCGCTGGAGCGATAGCACAGCAGATGGGTTGTTTGCCTTGCACACGGCCGACCCGGGTTCAATTCCCAGGATCCCATTAAGATCCCCCGAGCACCACCAGGAGTAATTCCTGAGTGCATGAGCAAGGAACAAGCCCTGAACATCACTGGGTGTGACCCAAAAAGCAAAAAAAAAAAAAAAAAAAGGTGTAAAGCGAACATTCATCGAGCACCAGAGCTGAGATGGGAC
>JAOXYA010119807.1:0-10495 GCA_028565675.1 Sorex palustris
AACAAAGTCTCCAATGGAGACGTTACTGGACCCGCTCGAGCAAATCGACGATCAACGGGAGGGCCTTTACCTTTATATGGTTGTTCAGTTACTGCAAGGGAAAAGGAAAGGAATGGGAGTGGAGAGGCCAATTAGAGTATTGAATAGGGTAGTCATAATGGTCATCAATGAGAAGATGAAACTTCTTTTTTTTTTAAATGAATCACCACAAGATACAGTTACAAAGTTGTTCATGATTGGGTTTCAGCCATTCCATCACCCGTCCCTTCATCTTGTACATTTCCGACCACCAATAGCCCCAGTTTCCCTCCCACTTCCCCCCCCTCGGCCCGCCTCTGGCCGTGACTTCTTCCCTCTCTCTCTGCCTTGCTCTCCTTCCCACCTTCCTCTCCTTCCCCCCAGCCTCGCTATCTGGGAGTTCTGCAGTCTGATTTGCAGCACAGGTATTGAAAGGCTCGCATATACCCCTTCACCTCCATTCAGCACTCAGTTCTTATCTAGAGTGATTGTTTACAACTGTCATTGTCATAGTAGCCCTTTCTCTGTTCTAGCTGCCCCTTCCCCCTCCCCTGCCCCCTTCCTTCCTTGTGGCAGGCTTCCAGCAGTAGACCAGTCCTACCATCCTACCAGCCCTTGTTTCTACTGTTCTTGGGAATTAATCTCAAACCATGGGGGGTTTTTTGTTTGTTTGTTTGTTTGTTTGCTTTTTGGGTCAGACCTGGCAATGCACAGGGGTTACTCCAGGCTCTCAGGAATTACTCCTGGCGGTGCTCGGGAGACCATATGGGATGCTGGGAACCGAACCCGAGTCGGCAGTGTGCAAGGCAAAAGCCCTATCCGCTGTGCTACCGCTCCAGCCCCTCAAACTATGTTTTTTTTTTATATCCCACAAATAAGTGCAATCATTCTATGTCTTACCCTCTTTCTTTTTCGTATCCTGACGTTAGTCACTAGTTATGCATAACTGCTTCTACTTCATTTGGCCACTTAAATCTGTGTCATTTGTGCATGGGGCTAGAACCCTTACTGTTTAACCAGCCCTCGATTCGAGTTTGAGAATATTTAAGTTCTTCTGTAGCCTTTTCCCATTTTGATCTCCAAGAATTGCTTATTTCTACTTTCTTAACATTGCGTAGACATGTCCCATCAATTTCATGACTCGTGTATGGCTTTCACCTATGTAGTCTGTTATGGAACTGTCCTAATAGGGTTCTTTTTACTCATGCTCTTACAGTTCTCTACATTTGCCATAGTTTCTCTTCCCCGTCCGTACTCCCATGTGCATTTCCCTCGAACTGGAAAGCTCTCCTGAAGTGGGGTGTCTGGCATCAAACCTCAGCCAGCCATGTGCAAGGCAGCGTTTCATTCACTGTATGGTCTCTCTCTGGCCAGCATGAACTTTTTAAAATTTACTTTTATTAAAACAGTGATTTAAAAGTTGTTCATGATAGCAGCTGTTTCAGGCAATTAGTGTTCCGACACCACCAGTATGACTTTCCCTCCACCAGGGTCCCCATTTCCCTCCCAACCCCAACCTGCCCTCTTCGGCACATAGCAGACTCACCTCATATTGCTTGCTCCAACAAAACATAAAGAAATGGCAAATAGAATGATCAGAAATTCAGTGAAAACCGGCTTGTGTTAGCTATGATTTTAACTTACGTAAGGAAATTAAGACAGTTCAGTACTGTATAGTAAAATGACTTTTCTAATTTACACAAGTTTTCAACTCTGGAATATAAAATATATTGCATTAAATTTTAACTCTTGATCTCCCCCCTCCTTGCCCCCAGCATTGCTAGCGGGAACCGGTAACGTCTCTGTTGTGAGACTTGTTACTGTTTTTGGCATATCAGATATGTCACGGGGAGCTTGCCAGGCTTTTGCTGTGTGGGAGCGATAGTCTTGGTAGCTTGCTGGGCTCTCCGAGAGGGGCGGAGGAATCAAACCTGGGCCAGCTCAGTTCGGCTGCATGCAAGGCAAACACTCTACCTGCTAAGCCCTAAAATTAAACTGTCACGCCAAACTTGCTGAATAACACCAGAAGTGGTCCTGGGGCCCCTTGAACACTGCTTGGAGGGGAATTCCCCACTCCTGCTCCCACAATAGTGAAACATAGTCCTAATTTACTCATAATAGAGCTTCGTCATCCAAAACTGGAGATTATTTCAAATGTAATTCCAATATGCTGTCTGGTTTCTTCCACCATGGTTTACGAAAAGTCAAAAGAGAAAATTTGAAACTGATCGTAGATTGGAACTTCTGGGACAGTTTGTCAGGAGACAGCACTGCTTGGCCGTCGTGAACGTAGGGTGTTTGTCTTGCTCTCTGGCCTAAGCAGACCACTAATCTGACCCTGTGTATCAGCCCACCCACCCCACACCCCCAATCCCTTCCAGGAATAAGCCGCTGAGCACCACCAGGTATGGCCTAAGAACCCCTCCCACGCCTCACCCAAGAAAAGAATGGAGGCACTTTTTATATCCGTGTAGATTGTCATACTATAGTAGTATATGGTGCTTACCAGGAGTTGGTGAAAAGTGTAAATTGTAATCAATGTGCTAATTAAGAACGAAAAAGATTTTTATTCCAAATCAGAAGATTTTGATTATTTTATTTATCAGTTTCCTATCATTAAAAACTTTATATATACAGGTTAATAGCATTTAACAAAATCTCAGTATATTTTCTTTCCTTTTCATTAGCTTCATTAAATAAAGGCAAACTTACCGTTTTAGAAAGAAAATATGAAGTCATTGTGCAATACACTGATTGCTTTCTCCCTTAACAGTACAAGAACAACATGTTCTTCTATTGTGGTACATTAGAGTTATAATTTTGACTCTATTTTTTTTTCCTCTGGAAAGCTTAATGCATTTACTTAGCTTAGTGCATTTAAGTATGTTAAGTCTATGTGCACTTGCATTTTCTTTACAATCACATTTTTCCCCTGTGTAATTTGACAGGTCCAAGTCTGTCAAGTTAGGAATTTCTTGATTACATTTAGATAGCATTAATTTCTTCTGAGAGAAATTTTTTTTTAATTAATTTTTTGATTTTAATTTTTAATTTTTTAAAAAAAATTGTAAGGTTTTTTTTTTAATAGGTTTTAAAAATAAGGGCTGGAGCGATAGCACAGCAGGTAGGGCGTTTGCCTTGCGGGCCGCCGACCCGGGTTTGATTCCCCCACCCGCACAGCAGAGCCTGGCACGCTTCCTGTGGTGTATTCAATATGCCAAAAGCAATAACAAGTCTCACAATAGAGACATTACTGGTGCCCACTTGAGCAAATCGATGAACAATGGGAGGACATTGCTACAGAGCTTTTAAAAATAAATTTTCTAGTAAATGTTCATTCTAATTAGAAGAGTCACAGGTCTAATTGTTTGTATACTTCAGTTTCTGATTAGTTTGTGTCTAGGAATTATTTTTATTTTTTATTTTTGGGGGCCACACCTGGCAGTCTTAGGAGCTACTCTTGGCTCTATGACTCAGGTCACTCCTGATGATGCTTGGAGATCATATGCTGTGCTGGTGATCAGGCCTCGTTTGCATGTAAGACAGGCACCTTAACCCCTATACTGTCTCTCTAGTCCTATAGGAATTAAAAAAAAATTATCTTCTTTTATTTAGGGAGAGTTGGGTTACGCTCAGATCCTACTCCTATCTCTGTGCTCACAGATCACACCTTGTAGTACTGAAGATTGAACCCAGGTCAGCTGCATGCCTGACGTTCTGTCTTACTATAAATTTAGTAGAATGCATTTTCCTTTATTTACGGAAGGGGGCAACACATGAGGTACTGGGTCTACTCCCTGTTATGTGTTCAGAATTTTATCCTTAGCAGTATTAATAGGTTTCTCTTGGTTCAGCGCTCACAGTTTACTACTGGTGATGTTTGGGGGCCCATGTAATGACAGGTACCTAACCTCACCGGCGATTTGCAGGGAAAGCACCTTAACCCCCGTGCTTCCTCTCCAGCCCCTATAGTACTTTGTAAAAGTACTATACCAGGGGCTATGGAGCTACCTAAAGTACCTGCTTTACATGTTGAACTCCGTTTGATCCCTGACCTGTGGGATAACCATGAATATTGTTGGGTCTTCAGATAGCCCTGCCTGAGCGTGGAACCTTCATCAGTGTCCTGAACACTTCTGGGTAGCTCATACTACCTCCAAATACACACTCTCCCTTTCCTTCTCCCTCTCTCTGAGGTCATAGTTATTACTTGCTTCTTAAGCTAAAATTCTCAGTTCCTCTCCCCGCCCCCCCCCCCCACACCTCTATAAGCAGGGGCTGGCGACCTGGCGGGGAGGGGGATCGGATGGGACACGTATGATGAGATTGCTATGGGTGGAGTCAACCTGGGAATGGAAGTGGGAGCATTTTTGTTTCATTTTCTTAAACTTAACTCTTTTTTTTTTTCATTTTGTAGTTTTCTTTGTACAGGTCTTTTATGTCCTTATTTAAGCTGATGCCTAAGTACTTAATTTTCTGAGGCATGGATGTGAACAGTATTTTTTTTAATTTTATTTTATATTTTTTATAGACATAAATTTTTGAGCTTGGGTTTCAGTTATACAATGATCAAGTACCCATCCCTCCACCAGTGCCCATTCTCCCCCTTAAACTTAACTCTTATTAAGGAATATTTTCAGTTGTTATTTTGGAAAACATGAAACAATTCCCAGGCCTTCCTGAGTTTGTTCACTCATAAGTTTGAGGAAGCTGCAGTTAGTAAATTGTGGTAGCAAATTCTGTAAGCAGGTGACTCGATGGGTTGAACTCCCCATGACGCAACTGTGTAGGAACTGTGCTGATAAGTAGCTTGAAAGAAAAACTTGCCTTCCAGACTTTTGAACTGCCATAAAACGTTTGAAACTAGTATTAAAGATTTCATACTTACACGAGAGATTTCACAAAGATGTTGCTGGGGAGATACTACAGTGAGCAGGCACTTGCACAGAGCTAATCTGGCTTCAATACCCAGCATCCCATGTGGTTCCTCAAGCACCACCAGGAATTATTCCTGAGTGCAAAGCCAGGAGTAAGCCTGAGCATTGCTGGGTTTGCACCCCCCCCCACCCCGCCTTTTTTTTTTTTTTTTTGCACAAAGAGTATTAGTATGTGGTCTTAGAAGGAACACATTTTCTTTCAAGGGGCTTTTAAAAAGTTTTACTTTATTATGATTATGGGGACCAGAACAATAGTACAGAGGGTAGGGCATTTGCCTTATATGTGGCAAACCCAGGTTTGATCCCCGGTTCCCCATACTGTTTCCCAAGCCTGCCAGCAGTAAGACCTGAGCATCACCAATTGTGACCCTAAGCAAAATTATGATGATGATTTTTTACTCTGAGAAGATGAAATTTTATCCCCAAAAGCATTCGACTTTAAATGCAGAAAATTGTTGATTGGGTAAAGTATTCAAAAGAATTATTTTGCTGAAAAGATCTCTTTCTGTTGGGAAAGTAGTAGAGAAATATGAATGGTATTTATAGTACAATCAAATGGAATTGTATTTAACCTTTATATAAAAACAAAACACACCTTGTTATCATTTTGTTGTTTCAGGACATGTATACAAATACAATATTTTGTGTTCCAGAATTATTCCTTGTGGCTTAGTAAGTTTTGTCTGATAAAATAGTATTTTATCATCTCTACTCTTGATCTAGAATTTTGTGATTTTAATTCAGTACAGATGGGCTGGAGAGATAGTAGTGTGTACTTTCTCCAGACCATCTGTCCCACCAACCAATCTGCAGCACCTATTGGTTCATTGAGCACTGCTGGGAATGAGCCTGAGCACCCCTCTGTGTGGCCTTAAAAAAATAAAAATTAGTAAATTTAGCAGGCATAATTTTCTACAAAAAAATTTGTTTCTGTAAGTTAATGGACTAGGGAAAAGTTATGTGTGGGGGATTTATATATTTGGTCAACACTTGCTGACTTGCCTTCTACCTGCATGATTGGAATAAATTACTTAATCGTTTGCTGTGTTTCCACATCTTTAAAATACAATAGTATCAGACTAGTAAGTGGGGCTATTAAGAATAAATGAAGTTAATATTTTGTGAATGTACTTCTTTTGCTAATTAAAACTGTTGTTTAGGGGCCAGAGTGATTGTACAGCAGGTAAGGTGCTTGTTTTTCATGCAGCCAACCCAGGTATGGTTCCCTGAGTATAGTAACCCCTCAGTGACCCCCTACAAAATTTTTTCAAATAAAGGGGAGTGATAGAGTTAGGTATTTGCTTTGCACGCATTTGACCTGTGAGTTCAGTCTTAGATATCATTTTCCCATGCCCAGCTGGGTGTAATTACTTAATACAGAGCCAAGAGCCAGGAGTAATCGCAGAACATTCCCAGATTTGTCCCCAAAACAAACAAAACAATTATTTATTTCTGTTGTTACACCAGAGGTCTCCAAACAACCTGTGGACCCACCTCCCCTTTTTCAGGAAAAAAATTTTTCCCAGCATACCCTCACCCCAGTAAAATATACCTCCTCCTTTTTGTTTGTTTTGGGGGCCACACCTGTTATTGCTCAGGGCTTACTCCTGGCTCTCCTCTCAGAGATACTTCTGGTAGTGCTCAGGGACCAAAAGTATTGCCAGGGATAGTGCCTGGGTCAAGTACATGCAAGGCAAGTGCCTCGCCCGCTGTTCTATATCCCAGGTTCCCAAATCGTACTTTAAACAAGCAAACAAAGTACACACCAGTTGCACCAGAGGCTGCTGCTCCACTGCTCTTCTGAATTATGCCAGCACACCCCCAAGGGGCATCATGGTATCACCCACTTGGCGATGCACTCATTTACAGTTTCTCTTTGAAAGGTGAATATATTTTTTCCCATAAGTCACATTAATACATTAATTTCAGGTATATATAACTGGGCTGGAGCGATAGCACGGCGGTAGGGCGTTTGCCTTGCACGCAGCCAACTTGGCCGACCCGAGTGCGATTCCTCCCCCCTCCCGGAGAGCCCGGCAAGCTACCGAGAGTATTCGATATGCCAGACACAGTAACAACAAAGTCTCCAATGGAGATGTTACTGGGCCCGCTCGAGCAAATCGACGAACAACGGGAGGACAGTGACATTAAAACTGGAGTTCATTTAGGATGATTAAAGAATGATAAGTCTTATTTTTGGTTTTGTAATGTTGTGAGAGGTGGGATACCAAGTAGATTGATCATATTTACTTAAATGTGGTTAAATTTTGAGTTGGGCTGGAGCGATAGCGATAGTTTGCCTTGCAGGCAGCCGACCCAGGTTTGATTCCTCCACTCCTCTCAGAGAGACCAGCAAGCTACCCAGAGTATCTTCCCTGCACTAGGAAGCCTGCCAAGCTACCCTTGACGGATCCGATATGCCAGAAACAGTAACAGCAAGTCTCACAGTTTGTTATGAGACATTACTGGTGACCGCTCTAGCAAATCGATGGACAGCGGGAGGACTGTACTACAGTGTTAAATTTGAGTTAAATTATAAACCTTGTTCTTTGGAGGTACTTTTTACCCCCAGGAATGCCAGTATAAGGATGCGCTTGTTGTTAGTTGAGGGCTGGCAGCAGGTCCAGGCTACATAAAAAACGAATCTTTCTATTAATTACAAACTCTTGAAGTTTGGTTTTGGGTTTTAATTGCTGTATTGGCCAATTACAAACAGGTGTTTTGTTAACTAGTGCAGTTATCTGAAATTCCATATCAAATATTAACCTGTATGTACAGCTTGATCTATTTTACTTGTTACTTTCTAAATTGCACTTAAAATAATTCTACAAGAATTATCATGATTTCAATAGTGTTAACCTTTCTACTTTAGGTGAACAAAGTTAGTGCACCTCCACTACCATCTAAGTACCAAGATTCTATAGTAGAGAGTCCAAATTTATCATCATTAAATACTGTCCATCCTCTTGCTTCATTTGTTTATTATATTACCTCTAAGTGAGATGTTTTGGTATTGTCCTTCCTGGCCAAGTTTGCGTAACATGATTCCCTATAGCTTAATCCAAATTGTTTAAAAAGCAAAATTTTATTTTATTACTTGATAGTATTCCGTGTGTGTGTGTGTGTGTGCGAGAGAGAGAGAGAGAGAGAGAGAGAGAGAGAGAGAGAGAGAGATCTTACAACTTTATCCTTGCGTCTGTTATTTGACAGTTGATTCGTTTCCTTTCTTCCATTTTATTTATTTTTGTGTGTGTGGGGGGGGGGGGCTTGGCTTACTCTGGTCTCTGGTCTCAGAGATCACACCTGGTAGGGTCAACACCCAACCCATGTACTATTGCTCCAGCCCTTCGTTTGTTTTCTGAATCTTGCTTATTATAAATTGTGCTGCAGTGAACATGTGCATAGATACCTTTCAAGTGAGTGAGGTTTTTTTTTAATTTGACAATTTTAATCCCGTTGTATTTGAGATAACTTCATTCCTGTATCTGCTCGATTAAGTTTTCCTTATATTTGTGCTTTTTATTTTCTTCTTGGCAAGATTTGGCTTTATGTACAAGGATCTTTTTTGCAGTATCAGTCTAGTGATAACCACCTTACTTGGATGAGTGCCCACATGGACAGTTGGTGCCATTTGCTTTCTCTTGCTTGAATCGTTCAGTGTAGATGACATGCTTCTCCCTGTAAGCCTGAGCTACTTTGCCAATTTGTGGACCTTTGTAGTGACCTCACACCATCTGAACCTTACTGTTCTTACCGATGGGTATGGATTGTACGTTGTACTTCTGTCTTGGCTCTTTGGAAAGAGAGAGAAGGCATAATTACATAGTTACCTTGTGATGTGGGAAGGTTCATTGAAATGCCTTTTAAGATTCTCCCCCTGGTCAGAAGTCACAAAAGGATTGAACTTCATTTTAGCTGTTACCGCTTTGGTGGTGACCACAGAAGTTTGTTTGTTTTTCAATTGTTCTTGGCATCACCAGGTCATATGGGGGTCTGGGGGTGTTTTGATTTGTTTTTCCAGTTGTCTCTATATTGTTTTACATATAGACTGATGAAAGGCTTTCTTTTTTGACCACCTTCCTGCCAGCAATTGTTGTTTCTGACCTTTCATTTTTTTTAAAAAAAATATAAGCAGTTCTCATTATGTGAGATGATGCTGTATTGTCCTTTTGACTTGTATTTCTCTGTTCATCTTTATAATGAACACTTTTTCCTGTTGGCCATCTCTCTTCCTCAAGGAAGTGTTTATTAATTGCTCCTCATTTTTGACGATTTTTGTTGTTGAATGTTGTGGATGTTGTTGAATTTCTATTTTATAGATCTTGGGGATTAGCCATTTATCTTTTGTATGGTGTGCAAAAATTTTCTCCCATTCGGCAAGGTGCGATTTTTACTTTAGTTCTACATTCTGCCATAGTGCAAAAATATTTTGGTTTGATGTAGTACCATTTGTATATTTTTGCGTTTGTTTTCTTTGCCAATGGGATTGAATCACATTGAAGGTACCTGAGGTTGATATCATGGAGACTGTTTTCCTTGATATACTTCATGGATGCAGGTCTAACGTCAAGGTCTTTAATATATTTTGAATTAAATTTTTGTGTATGGTGTGAGCTAAGGTTCAGTGCCTTATTCTCTCCTTCCTCCCTTCCTTCCTCTTCTTTCAAATGTGGCTTAAATTGCCTGTTTTTTGAAATGTCGGTTAATTGGATGTGTGTGGTCCTGTTCGATTCACACCTCCCACCCTACTACCCGAAGCCCAACAGTTCCCTCTCACACCCAGAATCTTCTAGTAGAGAAGAGAAATGGCCCTACTTCATAACTGATCTCCAGTAGAACATGATGCCTCTGAAACTCCCCAGGTGGACTGGTCTGGGCTGAAAGTTGTGGGACCGTTCTTGGAAAGGGGACAAAAAGGTTTCCTCTTTGTGCCTGAAGTCACAGCCCCTGGCACCTGGTACCCTGTGGCTTAGAAATGGCTCCGCTCTACACCTGAGTGCTCTTCGTTTTTACTTTCCCTGTCTAATCAAGTTGAACATGAAAAATCATTTAGCTCTTGTATTCTTTGATTAATGTTGAACTTCTCTGTGTTATTCCTTAAATTTGGTGAACGGTAGAGAGATGGCACAGTACAGGTAGATAGTACAGTAGGTAGGGCATGGCCTTGCACAAAGTGTGCCGGGAGGGCCATATAGGATGACAGGGATTGCACCCAGGTTGCTGCGTGGAAGGCAAGGTAAAATGCCCTACCAGTTGTGCTGTTGCTCCAGTCCCAAAGAAAGGACTACTTGAGGATAACCGTAAAATGTTGACTAAATGAATAATCGATTTTAAAATTCTACCAATTGAAATACAAGGATAAATAAGTAAGCCCCTGAGGACACAGTGAAGAAAAGTAAAAAGGAAGCTGTATAATACAATGTGCTATTAACATAGAAGTGCTTGACTTTTTTTAAAACTATGAATCACTTAAATCACTTAACTTCCCGTTAGTCGTCGATTTGCTCGAGCGGGCGCCAGTAACGTCTCCATTTGTCCCT
>JAOXYA010119813.1:0-22172 GCA_028565675.1 Sorex palustris
TCCGAGAGGAGCGGAGGAATCGAACTCGGGTCGGCCATGTTGGCTGCGTGCAAGGCAAACGCCCTACCGCTGGGCTATCGCAGCCGGTTGATTAATACAATTGTTAATAATTAGTTAATTGTTACTGTTTGGTTAATACAACTGTCTTAATACAGCAATTGGATTGAGGGCTGAGTCATTGGTCAATGATTGTTTTGAGGTCTTTATAAAATTGCGAAGGTGGTTCATTTAGGGGGCTGCACCTTCTGCGTGGGGGCCTGAACCTTCCCAGTCGAGGCTTCCTTTCGTGTATTCACAGATTTTTCCTGAGAAAAAAAGCATAGGAAAGGACTCCTGGGCAGAGCCCTGTTCCTGAGAACCTTGCTGCTGCAGGGTGGATCTTGGGGCCAGACTTCAAAACTGTAATGGGGAAATCCTCTCTTGAGTGCATCCAATGCCAGTGGGGAGAAAAGGAATGTGCTGAATATTATCTTGATTTGGGAGAGTGCATTTTTTTGTCAGCGATTGTGTGGTGGAGGGTAGGATTTACACGCTAGAGAAACTGACTCAGTATTGTTAGTAGTGAATACGAGCAGCCTGTTGACCAAACCCTCACGTGGTTATTTTACCAGGAAAAAAAAGGGGGGGGGGGACTATTCAGAAACAAAAGGAAAAGCAAGGAGAAAAGTGAAGGACGGTAGGCAAAATACAGAGGAGCTTACCACCTCCGAGAGAGAGGGCTGTGGTAACTGAAAAGCCAGTGGAGGGGCTCCAGTGAACTGGAGGAGCTTTGGAGTCTCGAACTGGAGGAGCTGCATAGTCTCATTGACGGTCACACCTTCTGCACGTGGTGCAGCCTCACTTCCGGCACAGGAGCAGTCACTTCTGGCGTAGGGTCAGCCACTTCCGGCAGGGCGGCCACGTGCAGGGAGTGCGCGACTTCCCTCGTGTGGTTCCTGTAGGTGCGTGCTTCCAAGCCTTTGGGAAGAAAAGTGGGTTAGTTCCCGCTGGAGCTCAGGGCTTCCTCGGGAACAAGGATATTTCTCAGTATTAGTTATAAAATTAAACAAGGCCATAGAGGAAAGGCGCTAAAAGACCCAGCCGGGGCCTTGGTGACCTTTGGGGACTGGCCAGGGCTACGCCTATCGCTAGCAGGAAAGCTAGACCCACTCTCTCCCCGGAACTACTCAATTCGGCCTACAGCCCCCACTGGCTCCCATTGCTGGGGTGTGGAGTCTGGGGGTTCCTGCGGGACCCTCGGGCAGGAGCCACGCCCAGGGAAGCGGTGGGCAGGGCTGGGCTTGTATGCAATGCTCAGGAGACGGTGGCTGGGTGGGGGCACAGGACACCGTGGGTGGAAGCACACAGGACCCCATAGATGAGGAGGGCAGGACCCCGTTGGTGGGAGCGAGGGACCCTGTGTGTGGGAGCACGTGGGAAAAGTGGGTGAGGCATGCAGGACCCCCTGGGTGGGAGCACACAAGCCACTGGGTGAGAGCAGCCATGTGATCTCAGTACCAGAGGATAGACCCCTCCCCCACGGTGCAGACTGGCAGGTGTCCCTGAGTTCTGCTGCCTGGGCAGTGAGGCCAGGGTGTAATAGCAGGTGAGGAAGATGCTGAAGGAACATTCTAGTGAGAACAAGAACGTGCGGAAATAGAGTGTAATATTCCCATGAGCTGTGGGTGCCTGTGTCTCTCGGGGTTCCCAGTGTTTCAAACCGAGACCTGGGGATCCCAGAGCCAGAGGTGGGTGTGAAAGTTACTTGGCATCCAGGGCAGGTGCCAATCCAGAGAATTGGCACCCAGCAGGGGAGCCGACCTGTCCCTCAACTCATGGACCGTGAGTGCCCTTGGCCTCATCCTTGCCCCCTCAGAGCTAACAAACGAGGGGGCTGAGGGGGCCTTGCTGCAGTTCATCCTGGTTTTTCAAACTTTCAGAACAATCTGTTGAAAGGAAATGCAAATGCTCTGGCAGCCCATTTTTTCTCATCTCCTCATCAGCACGGTCTCCTGTTCATCTCATTAATTTGAAGAACAGAAAATGAGGGATCTTTCTTCAAGAGTGAGGAGAGAATGGATGCAATGGCTCTCCCTCTCCCTGTCCTTATGAAAACTGGAATTTAATTTTCTCCCCCATGTGAAAATAAGCTTATAAGATATATTTTACTTTTTAATAT
This sequence comes from Sorex palustris, assembly GCA_028565675.1. NCBI lineage: Eukaryota > Metazoa > Chordata > Mammalia > Eulipotyphla > Soricidae > Sorex > Sorex palustris. The sequence continues at coordinate 2,159 of JAOXYA010119813.1, forward strand.
ATTTACTGATTTTCCTCAGGCCATGAGCTCTCTCTTCCCACTTAGAGGTGTCAGGAATTAGAAGATTATGATCAAATTAATTTACCATGGCCTAGCCCTCAAAGTGATTTGACAAAAAAAAATTTTTTTTTTTGCTACATACATTTTGGGACAGTTATTTTCACAGGAGGCCATATTTGGGGGGTGGGGGTAGTATTGCTTCCTGAGAAAAGCCTGCCCATGAAACATCTCCAGGAAAAGTTATTTTTAAAAAATTATGTTCTTAGGAAAGTAATCACCGTCGTTATCTCAGAATTGGGCTTATGAGCTCAGAACATGTGCTTGCGTGCTTGGGGACCCAAGTTTAGTCCCCAGCACCACTGCCTCTACCCAGCACTGTCAAGTGTAGCCTGGGGGTGCCCATCAGGCCTTGACCCAGGGCCTGAGCACTGAACCATTCGGCTCTTTTGGAAGTGAGGCATAGTTTGGGAGCACCACCCTGCAGAAAAAGATTCAAGTGTCTGCTCCATAGACCTTGTCTTGGGAATGTTTATAAGTTTGTCCTCAGCATGCCTGCGAGTACCTCCAGGGATGAGGAGGGGCCCAGAGGTGTCAAGATTTCCTTGCCTGTCCAGAACCCCATGTCCGAGCCTTTGGGAGGCACACCCACACCCCAGAACCACCTGCCTGACCTCCCTCCACTTTCCTGGCTCATCAGACCTCTGGTTTTCCATATCAGCAGAGCATAACTTCCCATGTGTCAAGGCATGGGGGTGAGCGGCAGAAGCCAGCCTAGTCAGCTTACGCCCACAAAGAAGGTTATTGGAGATCAGGAAGAGTGGGGCTGAAGGATTGGTCTCACCCCTCGGAGCCCCACTGTTTGGGGCATGGCCCAGGCAAGACTTGGAGCTGCTTCGTGGCTGTTTGGGGAAGAAGATGCTGCTAGAAACATTAGAACTACAATCACTCAGGCCAGGGCCCGCCCTCTCTCCTTCCTTCCTTCCTTCCTTCTTTCCTTCCTTCCTTCCTTCCTTCCTTCCTTCCTTCCTTCCCTATCTTCCTCCCTTCCTCTTCCCCTCCCTCCTTTCTTCCTATTACAGGCAATGACTTAGAGCTGATGTATACAGTCATTGGCATAAATGTAGAACTCATGATGAGTTTGTGGACTCAAACAGACCCAACTTTCATCCAGAGAGCCCATGTCCAAGAGCTGCATGAGAACTGCCCAGCCCAGATCATGGAGACTGTCCTGGGAAGTCCCTGGGAGATTGATGGCAGCAGGAGGCCCCAGGGGGTTATCGGTTGGAGCTGGGTTTCAGGTGATCAGTTCCTAGCGAGAGTCTGAGACGCTTTACTAATCCTGGCTTTTCTCCCAGTGGCGGGAGTTGCCTATAATTCCAGTGATCCCCAGCTGTATTGAAGATTTTTCCTTGGCAAACATTCGGGGTGATCGATAGCTCTGCTGGCATTTCGTGGTTTCTGGAGGCCATGCCGCTGCCTGACATTTTCAGGAGACTAACTTCCGCGTTGGCGGGCGGGCAGGTGAACATAGCCCAGGAGACCCCCATTCTGAAGGCCTGTCGGTTCTGGGGGGCTGGGGCTGTTTATGACATATACAGTGAGACGTGCAGTCCAGATACCTGTTACAGACCCCGGCCATTTAAACCCTGCTTCATGATAACGTGTCTGAGAAGTTTATAGAATGGACTTTTTCTGGGGGATAATGATAGCTTAAGAAAATTGGAAAAATGAAAGTTTCCAAAATGGGAACAAAACTCAAGACGTGCACAGAACCAGCTGTGTGAGAGCCTACGAGTTGCTGGTGCACAGCCCAGGGTTGGCACTGGGTTCTCCTACTCATGGGACCAGGCACCTGTGGTCACTGCTCGCAGTGATAGTAGAAGCCACATTAGACTGACCCTCATCAGGTATCCTGAAGCCAGCGGTTAAAGGGAGGGCCTTGGGATGTTTTTTTCCCCTGAGGGAGAGCCTCACTTGGCCGTGCTCAGGGCTTCCTCCTGGCTCTGTGCTCAGAGATCAATGCTTGGCAGTGCTCAGGGGACTATATGAAGTGCCAGGGATCGAACTGGGTTTGGCCCCGAGTGCAAGGTAAGCACATGATTACCCCCAGCCCGCACTGTGCCTCTAGGCGAGACAGTAGAGACAGGTGATGTGATCCTGTGTGTTGGAAAGCTTCTCCAGGATAGCGGCTGAGATGCTTGCTGGGATCCTCCTGCCCTTGGCAGTGGGTTTGCTTTCAGTTACCCACAGTCAGCCAGAGTCTGAGAGAGTCACATGCAAAAAGATCTTGAGAGAGAGAGACAGACAGGGTGGGCTGGGGGAGAGTGAGAGAGGCAGCAGGCAGGAAGACACAAAGAGCACACATGTCCTGGTAACTCTTCTTGCAGTTCATATCATAACCACGGGGCCGGAGCAATAAGACAGCTGGGAGGGCATTTGCCTTCCCATGGCTAACCAGGGTTTGATCCCCAGCATTCCATAAGGTCCCCCGAGCAACTCCTGAGCATCTCCAGGTGTGACCAAAAAAGAAAAAAAAATTCTTAATTGCTCTATTTTGTTACTGATGTTCACATCTCCCCACACCTAGTTTATGACTCAGACTTTATCCTGAGTGTGTGTGTGTAGGAGAGAGTGGATATATGGCTTTGGAGTCTGTAGTTGCAGGTACACAGTGTTGGGGAGGGGGACACTGAACAGCTGTTTTGGTTTGTGCATATAAATATTGTGGGAGACGTCTGGCTTTCTTCCTCCAGACTCCAAGATGCGACCCTCTGCAGATGCTGCTCTTCAAATCCAAGAACTTAACATTTGAAGAGATTTTTTTCTTGCTCCTTTCTAGTCCAGGGACTTGCACTCAGCCCCGGCCACCCATCAGAACTTGTCACCGGTTGGGGCTGAGGAGATCTCCTCTGGGTTCTGCCTGTCTGCTCTCTGAGCTCTGTTCTGGGGCCTACCTAGCTGTGTCTTCTGGGCACCTGACCTGGTGCTGACACTGTTCAGGGATTCTGTTGCTCCTCAAATAATAATCAGAGAAATGATTATCTCAGTGCTTTCCCCCTTTGGATCTCGACGCATGGGGAGATCCAGGTGGGGCATATATAGGAGAGTTTAGACTTTGCTTGGAAGTGCGGCCTATAGGAGGAGCAGCTGCTCTCTCCCAGGTGTTTCAGACGCTGGATGGTCTGAGCATCGCATACAGGTTTTCTGTTGCTGAAACGTGTATGGGTCAGAGCTCCGGGACAGTGGGGACAATGTTTGCCTTGCACACAGCCAACCTAGGTTCAATCCCTGGTATCCCATATGATCCCCTAAGCATCGATTGGGTAATCGACTCCTGAGTGCAGAGCCAGGAGTAACCCCTGAGCACTACTGCGAAGAGCCCCCAAACCAAAAAATTAGTAAGTGTAACATGTATATCTTTATCTTCAGGAGGCAGGGACCTCGCCTGGCTGCATGTATATGTATAAGTGTACATATTTCCCTCCTCCCTGCCTTTGCAGCTGTGTGATGACCAGGGTCACCCTTGCCTGACCATGATGCTCCCACTATCAGCCATGCTCACAGGGCGGTGTGCATTCTGGGCTGTGGTGCTCATACACCTTTTTAGTTGAGTTCACTGTATGTGTGTGGAGGGGTCACCCTTTAATATGTGGCACACACACCTGGCTATAGCACGGCACCTCTCCCAGATGGTTCAGAGCAGCAGGGATGGTGCCTGGCACATGTGATGACACTGAGGATTGAACCCTGGACCTCATACTTGCAAGGCAGGTACTTATCCCCTGGGCCATCTCCTGGCTTCCCCAGCTACATTTTTTTGTGTGGGGGGGCCACACCTGGCTGTGCTCCAGGGCTTACTCTCAGTTCTGTGCCCAGGGATCTCTCCTGGTGGGGCTTGGGGGGGACCATATGTGGTGCCAGGGATTGAACCAAGATCTGCTACACGCAAAGGAAACAAACCCTCAGGTTTACTTTATTTTTTCATGATCGTCACTTTCTGTCATGTCATGAAAGGACACAGATTGAGAAGCAACCCGGAAAGCCAGCAATCAGTCCCTGCTCTGGCTCTCGGGACCTGTGAGCCGTGGCCCCTATCTGCCCCTCTTCTCTCTTCTCTGAACAGGTGACCCTGTAGGTCTTTCCCCGTGGTCCCCTCACTGCTCTTGCCCTCGCGTTCTTACCCGGGAAGTGGCTGTTACGAGCTTCATGTCATGTCTCATTGGGGTTTGCAACTGCAGAGCCTCCTGATGGAGAACGTGAGTGAGCCATCGTCATCTCACTGACTTGTTTTTCTGTGTGCCTTATTATCTAATGCTCCCTGTTCCTATGGCCTCTCAATCCCGCTCTGTAGAATCAGTTCCATAGGCAGCCCTCTGGGTCACCCACTGTCTCTGACTCCTCCTCTCTTGTCCTGAGGAGCCTGTGGCCCCTTTACAGTCCCCAATGGCAATGTCACTAGTCGTGGCTTATCTTCTCTGTGTCCTGCGTGTTTCATCTGAGGGCAGGTACCTCGTCCGACTGCAGGGACCGTGATGGGCCATTACTGCCCTGCAGGCATTTTCTGTCTCGGGGAGTGGGGGGCTTGAAGTCATGTCCAGGGGGCAGGAAGCCCGTCCTGGAGATTCTCAGGCCACTGGGCAGAATGATGGGTCCGTGCTCAGTGCAGTGCTGGCCCACACCCTGCAGTGCTTGGGGCCATGCCCTGCTGGGAGGCCGACCTGGGCCCTGGGCAGGGTGTGGGCACTCACCCCTAGACTCACTTCCCTCACCTATTTTCAGGGAAGAAATGTCCAGGATTCTCTTGTAATTCAGGGGAACCCTAGACTGACTGTTTCCTGAGCCCCTTCCTTATTTTAGCCTCCTCTAATAGTTCTGTTAACAGTCCAGGATGGGGAGTTTCTTTCTGTGTCGCTGCTTGAGACTTGGTCACTTGAAGGCCTGTCTCAGCCCAAAATTGGATCTTCACCCATTCAGTCATCATCTATTTATTCTCCCCAGGAGCCCTAAGAAGCGGCTTTTGAGCCACCTCTAACCTTCCTGCTCTGCATGTGCCACAGAACTTCCCTGGCGCTGCGGGCAGTGGGGTGAGCCAAACACACACACCCCCAACCTCTTTTCTGCTCTTGGGGACTCAGATGTGCCCGTAGCCTTAGAGTGGCAGGAGAGATGTCCCTCCATCACCATGCCAGGGACCAGCCACAGGTGAAGCGGGCTGCAGGAAGGAGCTAGCAGAGATGAAGGGAAAAGGAAGAGGGAAAGGGAGTGAGGTCTGGGGTCTTACAGCTGCCTGGACTGGCCCTGACTTGGCCTATCTGTTGCTTTAAACCAATGGCGGCTTCACACCAGTTGCAAATCACCGCTAATTGAACCTTAGGCTACACTTTAGCGTATCAGAGGGTCTCTGCATCTGGGGACAAATGGGGCAGTCTGATGGGTGTCTATAGTGGGCTCCTATGGGGTTTGGGGGGCATCCCTCAGGCCAGATACTGGGCTGTCCCAGGAGCCTGGATTTGGTGCCCTCCGCTCCCAGAAGGTCTGCTCAGGTTGCCCTTGATACAGTTGGTTGTGTCACAGGCCCCTCTCACTTGTCTTGATTAGTCCCCAGTGCTCTAGAACCTTCTCTCCAGCTCTGGTATCGTGTGACACAGGAATATTTCGGGGACTCACAGCAGGGCCCATGGTGTCTATTTAGCAGCTGCAGTGAAACCCCGCTTGGAATCCCCTTCCCTGTACTCTGCTAAAGGGTCAACCTGGCTGCAGAAGTTGGGTGGTCAGTGTCCAGCCTGCATGCATGTATCCTTCCCACTAGCTCTCCCTGGCCTCCCCTGTCACCCTCTCTGACTGAGGGAAACTTTCCGGGTTTTTGAACCCTCTATGGGCAGACCCTGACTTTCAGACTGGGGAAGTGGGCCACGTGGACTGCCTTTTTGTGATCTCTGATGGAGATGCCTGTGTGTTTGCATGTGCGTGAATATGGGCAGGTGCACGTGCGCACGTGTGTGGGGCTGTGACTGCGTGTGTCTCCAGTTCTACCCTGTCCTGCTTCTCGTCTCTGTTCCTCTCCTGGTCTCTGGCTGTCTCTCTCTGGCCCGGCTTTGGAAGGTTTCTGAGGAGTTAGAGACACTCTCATCTTGCTCCTGGAAATGTCTCTGTTGTCATCTCTTTCTCTCAGTTTCCTTTTCCTCTTTCGGCAACTAGACTGACAAGTATCACATCTTGTAACGCTTCCCGAGGGCTTTCCTCCTCTGCCTTAGGTGAACATTGGTTTCCTTCCCCACCTTCCTCATATGGAAGGAAGGACGACTCCTGGGCGTTTGGGAAGCTGACGTTCTTCCCATTCCTTGTGTTCGCTTGTGTCTTCCTCTGTTTGTGTGGGTGGAACAGTTGTCCTGGGGTCTGTCAGCTCATTTCTGGGTCTTTGTGAGGGAGAGGGCTGCTGGTTTGCAGCCCTGCTCTGAGTGCTCTTGTTTTGGCTCATCTGATCTTCTAGAGGGTTCCATGACAGTCTGTGAGATTTCTGTTGCCTTCTGTGCCTTTCAAATTAGTCTTTGTCTCCAGGTCTTTCAGTGGCTTTTTGTTCAAAAAAAAACAATGACATTTGACCCTAGAAAGTGACACATCTCCCCCCCACCCCCCGGGGGGCACTCTTCCTGGGTTTGACCTCTAAGTCCCCTGCTAAAGCCATGCCGGACCTTTCAGGTCCTGCTTACACCAGGGCCCCCGCTGGCCCAGTGAAGTGGGTTGGGCTATGCTCCTGACCCTGCCCGCAGATGTTTGCAGAGGCCATGTCTGTGTTTGATCTGGCTTTTCTCATCCTTGTAGAGGAGATGGAGCCGGGCCTGAGCTCAGCTGGGCCTCCGATTCAGAGCATGCAGCAAACAGCAGAGCCCATCCCTGCCCCAGCCTTCCAGGGGGACTTCCTGCAGCAGACAGAGCCAGGTGTGCTGGATGCAAAGCCCTTTGCACTAGTGTTCGGAGGAACCGTGTGTGTGTGTGTGTGTGTCCCAAGCAAGGGCATTTCCAGGTACATCCCAGTGTGTGTGTGTGTGTGTGTGTGTGTGTGTGTGTGTGTGTGTGTATGTGTCCCAAGCAAGGGCATTTTTAGAAAAGTGCAGCCCAGACCCACCTGCTCAGACAAAACCAGTACAGGACAGGAAGTCTCGCTTTGCTCTGACACATCAGAGCGCCGGCAAGGAGGATGTGTTTGAGGGAATTGATGTGTTGGGAGTTTCCAGTGCTGTTCTGCATGTTTGGATAAAATAATAGGCTCACCACTATTTTCGTTTGCGGAACTTTCAGCTTCACAGTTTCCCTGTGAGCAGGTCTTTTCAGATGTGTTTGCTGTAAATTCAGAATAAATCACCCCAATCATTATTCTAAATTGCTTCTATTCTTACAATTGTCAGCCATCTATTTTCCCGTTCTGATGATTTTTTTTTTTTGCTGAGCAAAACATAATTGCTTTGGTGGAAGATAACCCCGTGGTTGGCGTCATCCAAGATTAAAAATAGAACCGTGTGTTTTGCAGAAAATGCAATTAAAGAAGCAGCCTCTCCTTGTGCCTTGTCTTACTTCTGTGCTTAACTATTCTTTTCAGATGAGAGCGATTTCGGAAATAAAATTGGATCTTGATTTGAGATGATTTATATAGGAAAAGAGCCATGAATTATATTTGCAAGATAATATACACAACTTGCATATTTCACCCACAGCCAAGTTTCTCGTTTTGCCCCTATTACTTGCATCTCAGTCTGAGGAGGTAGAGTCACCTTACTTCACCACAGTGGGGTTGCTTCTTTGCAGTAGCTTCCAAGTCACTGGTGTTGATTGCTCTGGAGTTGGAGGGAGCTCAAGCATGGTCCTGGCATTTCACTGAGGACATTTTCTTTCCTCGCTCTCTTTGATCTTTCTTTGTTTTTGTTTGTTTGGTTGGTTGATTGGTTTTGGGTCATGCCAGCGATGCTCAAGGCTTTCCCCTGGCTCTGTGCTCAGGGATCACTCCTGGAAAGGTTTGGGAGGACACATATCGTACCAGGGATTGAGCTGGGGTCAGCTGCATGCAAGGCAAGCCCTGTCACCCCTGTGCCATCTCTCTGACCCCGTGTGTGCTTTTGGGGGGAACAGGTTGCTTCACATCTTGGAGCTGTCGCTTCTTTATCCGCAAGAAAGGGAGAGGAGCATCTCACAGTTGGAGTTTCTTAATGACTATCAGAGTTATCCCTTGGTTCCCTCTGAGAAGCCAGCCCAGCGCCTTCTGCCTTCCGTCCATGTTTCCCTTGGGCATTGTTCTTGTGGAACATTGGGGAGGGGTGAGCAGTAACAGACTTTGGAAGGAAATGGGGAGGAGATTGTTCCTGAGCTAGATGTTGGCTGCGGGGTTGTGTTTGGCGAGCTGTGGCCTGAGCATATGTTAGGAGCTGCCCATTGTTGCTTTCCATCCACACTGCAGAGAAGCAGACCGTGGGGTAGGGGAGAGAGATTGCTGGGCAATAAGCTTGCGCACAACTAGATGCCTCTGAGAAAACTGCCTTGGTCAGGGAGCCACGGATATTGTCCAGATGGAAAGAATTCACCCGAGAAGGGAGGAGCACTGAGGCCAGGGGCTCCTAATCAGCTCTGTCCCCTCCTGATTCATCAGTAAATAAGTAAAGGCCCCAAAATTCAAGTGGTGTGGCTGACAGCCATGCTGCGGCTCAGGGAGAAGGGAGTGCACACCTCTGGGAATCAGGCAACATGGTGGGGAATCCAGATGAGGAATTTCACGATGAGGATCGCAGCAACAGGGAAGCAAATAGAGTGTGTGATTTCAGTCCTATATGGGATGGGCAGAGGGCAGAAATGGGCTACAGAGCGTGTGTGTGTGTGGGGGGGGAAGGTTTATAGAGCTTGCCTTGCATGTATGGTCACTCCCAAGAAAATGTTATAATGTGATTTATGAAAGAATCTTCATTATAGTGTGCCTAGTGACTCAGTTCTGGGTACTGTTTACTCAGGAAGGTGGAAATTCTCCTGCTAAATTCTTTTCAAAAAGCAGTTAACCTGAAATTGAGGAAAAGGTCACCAGAGAGGACAGTAGCTAAAGCATTTGTCTTATCCATGGCTGACTCAGGTTTGATCCCCTACACCACACATGGTCCCCAGAGCCCTGGCAGAAGTGATCCCTGAGCATAGAGCCAGGAGTGAGCCCTGAGCACTGCTAGGTTCGTTCCCTCCCCCAAAAAGGAAAGGGGTCAGAAATTTGGATTTGTCTGTCTGGAGTATATGTCTGCATTTGTGGGCAAGAATCAGAAGCCAGTCATAGTGTGCAGTGCAGACATTTGACAGAAAACACTGGAAGGAGCACTCAGGATGGAAGGGTTCGCCTCTCCAGGAAACAGTTTGAATTTTCAAATCATGTGTAAGGATCACATTGATTGAAAGACATCGAGTCAATATTCCTAGACTTGACTCGTTCCAAACACGCTTAGCTCTTAACGTTCCTGCTTTTGATCGTGTTTTGAGCCACGAGAGATGCCCCTTTCAGTAAGCGGTGCTCCTGTGGTACCACAGAAAGCCATGCAGATGCTAAGTGGATGGCAGTAAGACTTGGGGGACTGTGATGTACCCGGGTTACATTGCCCACGAATGCCCTGGTATTCATAAAAGGGCACTTAGCTAGGGGCCAGGATGTGGCTCAGTGGGAAAAACACATCACATGCTTAGCATGCATGAGATCTGCGCACCGCAACTCAGAGCAAGAAGGGATGTGAACAGGATCCGTGAACTGTGTGTTCTTGAGATTGGGCCAGGCAAGGGAGAATGGCTGCCTCTCTCTCCCTGGGCTTCTCTGACTTCTGGACTTTCGGCATCTTGAACTGGAGCCAGAAAGCATGGGGATGCCATGCTCCGACTCCCCAGGTGGTGCTCCAACGTTGGTTATGGCACAGGATGGGCAAGTGAGCAGGGGCCTGTGCTAGGTGCATGCTCTGTAGTAGTGCATGCACATGCTGGTAGTTTAAAGCCCAGTGCCTTCTCCCGTCATCTCTGATGCCCTCAGAGCCATCACAAGTTCTGAGGGGGGGTGTGCCCCCACCCATGGAATCTACACGCTTCTGCAGCCAGACTTACCTCAAGAAGCTCAAGCCTGGGTGGAATTCAGACCCCTTCATGCATCTGGGTGTGGTGAGGCACGGCAGATGGGGGAGCTTCTCAGTCCAGACTTCGAGGTTCATCTCCAGGCAGAAGATGGCTGTTGAAGGCAGACTATTGGAAGGGCCATGTTCAAGGGTGCTAGGCGGGGGTCTCTGTAAAAGTGGGTTCCCGGGGCACTACGGGCTTGGGGTGGGGGGAAGGGAGCGATGAATTCAAAATACTCCAGAGTCAGGTCAGGGCAGCCTTCTAGATGCGTCCTGGGGTCTGGAGCCCGCAGCCAGGGCGCTTGCAGGAGGGCCTTGATTCATCATTGTTTGCAGATGAAGGAAGCGATTTGTCTCCGAGGCGGACTCACTTGGTGTTGTCATGCAGTGGATTTAAAAGTTGATATGGGTCCTTGAATCTCCTGGCGTAATTATTCTCGGAGAGCTTTTCATTATACTTAATGCGATTTTAATGGAATTAATGTTCTGTATCAACAAAGACATTGTTTTTATTGTGAAGCGAAGACACTTTCAAAGGAGAGAATCAGAATGATCTGCGAGCAGTTCCAACAATGAAGGTGCTTTTCTAAGCCTGGTGACATATCAGCCTCCCTGGTATTTTCCTTCTCACAGGGGGTAAGAGACGGGAGGGGCAAGAGGAGGCAGAAGGCTCTGGAATGCATTGGGGGGACTGGTTGTGATTAGTCCCTGAAACTCGCATTTGTATCTTTTTGTTTCTTTGCTTTGGGGCCACACCTGGCTGTGCTCATGACTTACTCCTGGTGCTGTTCTCGGAATTTCTTCCTAGCTCTGCTCAGGGATCACTTCTGGTGGGGCTTAAGCAACCGATACAGTACTGGGTGAACCCTGGTGAGCAGCACAGCCATCGCCTGGCCCCTGTACTAACTCCCTGGCCCATAATTGTGCCTTTAAATACACAGACAGGCCCTAACCTACAAGTGTCTGGGAAACAAAGGATCCCCTTTGGTAAAGATGCAGTCTCCTCATAAAACCCCACAAAATGAGCCGTCCTTGGCTCCGTCCTACACTCAGTTCCTTCCCGGCTGGGGAGTTTCTTCCTCTCTTAGTTTTTAAGAGACTTTTCTGCCTTTCCAACCCTGTGTGTGAGCCTCTTCATTCCTGGAGATTCTCACTCTGGGATCGAACCTGGTACACTTCTGACGCCAGGTCCCTTCGTCACTCCTGGGGCATCTCGGGCTCAGTGTGGGGTGAGTGGATGTACTGGAGCCACTCTCCAGGGGGTTCTGGGGATCTGCATATAGGGAAGGATCAGAGGGTCAGAACCCTTGGTTGTAAGGGAGGTGCCCCAGAGGCCCCTGGCCAACCAGGAATCATCTCTACCACCCTGAGTCCATTTCAGTTCTTTGAGGGGGCATCCCACATGGAGCTCTGGTGTCTGGTGTCAGGGTCCAGGACCCCCCCCCCACCGGCAGCTCTTGCAGTGTGATGGGTTGGTTCCCTGGGGCTGGAGGCCACTGTCTTGTGGTGTGGATCCAGCCGCGCTGTCTCACTGTCCTCTCCACTTCCTTCCAGGTTCTGCTCTCAGGACTCATCGGCGTGGTGTCCTGGAAGAGGCCATTGTCCCTTGTGGTAAGTTGCGTGGTGTCCATATCGGGGTGCTGTGAGGTGAGGAGCAGAGGTAGGTGGGCCCCGCAACTCCTGGCTGCTTTGCAGAACCCCGAGGGTTCAGACCGTCCTGTCATCCTTGGTGCAAGTGTATCCTTTCGTATTTGAAAACCCCCGCTCATGGGAGCCTGGAAGGGACTGTGTGCAGAGAAGTGGGAAAGGGCGTCCTGGGATGGAGCCCTCCTGGGCCACATTGTATTGGCAGGAGCCGATGGAGGAGGGGTGCTTCAGGTGGATCGTGCCCCAGGGACGGAGTCAGCCATTGATCCGGTAGGAATATATTTATGCATCGTGTCCGGACTTGGGGAAGAGGTTTTCCGGGGTCTGATGGTAATGAAGTAGACGGCCTGACTCTGTTCTTCTTTTTGTAATCATCAATTATTCAGACTCTCTTCTTTAAGTGATTAGACTTGGGGTAATGATGTGTGCTAAATATTAATGGGTGCAGGCGGAAGCTGGCAGTCCGCGTGTCAGACTCCCTCCCTCCTCACCAGGAGCGTGAACGAATGTGATCTGGGGGAGTCCCAGGAACCTGCTGCTTCCTCAACTGCAGAGGGAGAGGGGAGGCTGGCATGGGCCTCACAGTGGGGAGCTGGATGTGGCTTCCCCTTAGTTTTGGAAACTGGGGGTTGCCACCCATCCCGCTGGGGTGTCGCTGGCTGTGGAGATCATGAGATGTTTGGTAACAGTAAGAGGTTTCCAGAGGCACCACGGTCAGACGTTTATTCCATACCCACTGCACTACGGCTCCAACGTGTCCCTGACACGATTGCCTGGACGTGTCAGGAACACTTTGAGGATTTTAAGGGTGAGTTTTAAGGGTCCAAAGGGGTCACAAAAGGAAACAGCTTAAACAGCCTGAATTTCAGCTGCAGGTCCGCGCTCTGCTGCCTGTCTGCAGAAAGGTCCGGATGGTTTACAGAGTAATTAGTGCCATTTAACCTGTCCCACCTCGTGTGACTGAGCTGGTCCAAGTACTGATAAAAGAGGGCCAGAGTGAAAGGACGGCAGGCAAAGTGCTGGCCTTGCACAGCGCCAACCCGTCAAGGCTTAATCCGCGGCACCCTGTATGGTTCCTAAACCCTACCAGGAGTGATTCCTGAGTGCAGAGCCAGGAGGAAGCCCTGAGCACCACCAGGCCTGACCCAGAAACAGAGGAAAATAATTCCTTCTCATAAACATTGGTGAGGAATCATCTGACTGAGGAAGTGTGCTTGGTTTCTGCCTTCATGCTCCAGTGATAGTTCTGGGGCCCATGGGTCTGGGGTATCAAGGCAATGAGAACCGAATCTGTGATTGTCAGCAGGTCCCCAGAGAGTTCTGTCAGGATGTCGTCATGTGACATCACTACAAAAGAGGCGACCCTGTCACTCAGAAAAAAGGTTCTGTGGAGCTGCAGCTCAGAGCCTTGAGGCAGAGCTCCCCAGATTGTGAGGCCCAGGGCTTGAGTCCCCAGCACCCCATTCACTCCCCCCATGCCCCATGATGGCACTCCCACCCCTATAGCCTAGAAGTCGGGGTGTGCTCTCACACCTCTCCCGGCCCCTCTACTTCAGATTCTAGGCTGAATCTTGACCTCTCACATGGGCTGCTGCATGGACAGACCCCAGCCCAGAATAAGGTTCACCCCCAACTCCAACACTGGACTCTTCAGGGTTGCTGGCCTGTGGCTCCCTCACCCCCCCCCCCGTCTTTCCCCCTGCCTCATTCAGGAGACTGCCAGCTGGGGATCTCCCGGGTCCTCCCGAACATGTTTTGGAGTCTCACACGCCAGTACTTAGGGGACCAGCCTGGGAACCACCCCAGGTTGGCTAAGGCTAAGGGGAGCACTGGATCCCATGTGCCTGCCAGCCCCCAGGCATGTCTTTTCTGTGGAGCCCATGGGAGTGTCACGAGAGGTGAGAACAAGACTGAGGACACTTGTCTCTCTGGATGCAGTCATGAGGGGGTCTCCACAAACATCGCTCAATCAGGAGTCAGAGTGCACAGCACTGGTGAGAAGATTCTTTCAGAGACTCAGAGATGCCGGCAACTCCTATGGTCCCTGAGCCCCACCAGGAGTCATTCGTGAGCTCAGAGCCAGAAGGAAGCCCTGAGCACTGTCAGGTGTGGCCCCAAAACAAAGAAAAATGATTCCTTCTCCAAAATATTTATTAGAAAGCATCTGACTGAGGAAGTGTGCTTGGGGAAGGGCCTCCCTTGCAGTATTCAGGGGGTCAGGGGAAACCCCCCAGCATTTCTGGGCCAACTGGTGCCAAGGAGGCCGTGCTGTGTGTCTGGCTGTGCTGGGTCCTTCTGTGAGCAGGGGACTGAAGTACACTTCATCTCTGGGACAGGGAGCACCATGTGGTCCCGGTTCATGTCCCATGGCTGATCAGCTTCTCGCCTTTGGGGAACATCAGTGAAGGGGGGTTCAGCCCCTCACTTCCCAGGAGGCGGGTCTTTGGACAAGGCCGCTCATGTGTTCCGAGGTCACTGCCGTGACCTGTCTCAGTCCGGGGTCCTGTGGGAAAATCCTGGGCTGACCCCTCCTCTCCCACTGTCCTTCTGTTCCAGTCTGGAAGTCCGAGCCCTTGCATTGAGTTTTGTTTTGGTCATTTGTTCCCGTGATTTCTCTTCCACACTGGAGTGGAATCAGACCCTGAGCTGTCTCTCCTGCTGCCTCATGTCACCGGAGCAGGAGACTCCATTCCCCTCCCCCCGGGACCCATTGCCGGGCTGTCATTGGCCTCTGGAGCTGAGATGCAGTCCACAGTGCATATGGACCACTGACCACAGTGCGAGCAGTTCACAGGGCATGTGGTCCACGGTGTGTGTGAACCACAGAGCAGGGTGAGAGTGGTCCGTGGTGTTTATGGTCTGCAATGTGAGTAGTCCACAGTGTGAGCAGCCCACAGTGTAAGCAGTCCATGATGCGTGCAGTCCGCAGTGCATGTCCACGGCTTCTTCATCCATGCATTCATACTGGCACTCAGTTTTGCGGCTGCGCTGTGAGGAGCAGGGCCTCCCCATCTCTCTCTCTCTCTCTCTCTCTCTCTCTCTCTCTCTCTCTCTGCATCTCTGTTCTCTGGGTCTGCAGATCAGACGCCCAATCAGACCAGCTGGGTCTGTGCTTCTTGTTTGGAGGTGTCTCCACGCTGCTCTGCAGAATAACAGTGAGCTGTGCTCGTCCTCCATGCAGGAGCCTCTTGGCCTCTGGAGCGAGTGGCTGCCCGTGCCCCTGCCCCTCCGGGTCCCCTCCATCCTTCCTCCATCCTTGCTGCTGTTCTCAGGGTGGTGATGGTGCAGACCTCCACAGGGAGCAGCGGTGAGAGGGGGACTCTGATCCTGCGGCATCACGGCTGGTCACCGCTCAGGCCCACCCAGCCCCAGCCTCATCTCAGAGTCTGCCGCAGCTGCAGCCGCTTCCCTCTGGGCCGCTCTCACCCCTCTTTCACCTATGGCTCCAGCAGCTAAGGTGGGCAACGCTGAGTTGCCTCTAGGGCAGCCCCACCCACAATCTGGCGTGATCCAGCCTTGACCTGCAGGTGCTTGAGGTTCCAGGTTGCATACAGGGCAGGGGGACCCCGGCGAGCCAAGTCACGGTGGTTTTACCGGACAGGACTCCAGAAAGGAGGGACTTAGAGACAGAATATTCTGGATGTAGATGATCCTTACCCTCTCTCCTGGGTAAGGCTGGGGAAGAATCAGCCAAGGGACCCGCCAGGACTTAAGCAGGGGCCCACATGCCAAGGGAGACTGAGGTGCTGGGGGTGATCCCAGCCCCACTGGGGATGGGGCTGATGGCCACCAGGAGTGTCCCCCCACCCGGAATAAAAGGGAAGTACAACCCCAAATAGGGGGAGCGGAAAGCAGTGGATCCGGACACCTAATCAGCATGTGCCAGTGGGCGAGAGGGGCTTCAACAGGCAGAGTTGGCGTGTGGCAGCCACGGGCTCAAGTCCCAGTGCCTCTCGCAGGGAGCAAGCTCTGAGCACTGGCAGCAGCAGCCCCAAAACAGAACAAACAACTTAAAAAAAAAATTCACAAACATGATAGACAAGGACAGTAAAAGAGTTTTTTCAACTGAATTCAAGGTGTCTGAAATGTTGATGAGATATAGGGAGATAGAAAAATAAAAACCTGGGCCAGAGCGATAGTCCAGGAGGGAGGGCGCTTGCCTGTGGCCGACCCAGGTTCGATCCCAAGCACCACCAGGAGTGATTCCTGAGTGCAGAGCCAGGAGTAACTCTTGATCATCGCCAGGTGTGACCCCAAAAGAAAAAAACAGAAAAATCAAAACCTAGTCAGGCTGGGAGATAGGCCATGGATTGAGCACTTGCGAAGCCATTGTGGGGCCCTGAGATTGATCTTCAGCACTGCGTGCACCCCAATTTCCCTGCACCACTGGCCACACCCACCCAGCACCACGAGGCCAAAACCTTAGGCCTGCATTGTGCAACTGTAGTGTGGGCTGGATGGACAAGGGGAGAGAGAGAGAGAGAGAGAGAGAGAGAGAGAGAGAGAGAGAGAGAGAGAGAGACAAGATTCCCTATTTGAGAGAGAGAAAACAAGATTGTTTCCTTTTTAAATAACCCAAGTTTTAAAGATGGATTAAAATATATAATGCCAAGAGAGAGAGGGGCCCTGGAATGAGATGAGCCAAGCAGGTAAGGGGCGGGGAAGGGCGGGAGCAGAAAAGCACCAGAACTGAACACAGAGAAGGAATAAGCTGAGCCAGGGGTGGGGAGAGTCTAAGGAGCTTTATATAGGTGGGCACAGAGCTCCTGAAGAGTGAGAAAGGCCAGGACAAGGATTTGAAGACACAGTATCTTCTCCAAGTCTTTCCCCCCAGAGTTAGACACTGTAAACCCACAGATCCAAGACTCACTGGCCCAGACCATGCACTGTAGCACTGTCCTGTCCTCCCGTTGTTCATCCATTTGCTCGAGCAGACACCAGTAACGTCTCCATCGTGAGACTTGTTGTTACTCTTTTTGGCATATCGAATATGCCAACAGGTAGCTTGCCAGGCTTTGCTGTGCGGGCAGGATACTCTCAGAAGCTTGCCAGGCTCTTCAAGAGGGCCGAAGAAATCAAACCCGGGTAAGCCGTGTGCAAGGCAAACACCCTACCCAGTGTACTATCTCTCTGGCCCCCTGACCCAGACAACAGCATGAACAAAAACCAGCAGTGTTTTATGGCTGTGTTAGCTAGCCAGGCATAAGCCAACTGTATGAAAATGGGTGTCAAGGTGTGAGAAGAGGATTTATCCAGTGAACCATTCATAAACTCCATGGGAAGACTCCATGGGGAATACCACTCAAAGCTAAACTATGAGGAAATATAGAATTGGAACATAAGACAACCAAGGAAATAAATTTTTTTTAACAAACACTCAGGACAAGCCCTGAAGAAGGCAGGAAAGGGGACAGAAAATAGTTGAGACGTAAGAAAAAATCAAGCAGCAGGATTTTGTTTCCTGGTCCCTCTGAAATTGTCTGTATGTTCACATCTTTTGCTGAATTTTCCATAGGACAGCACTTCATTGATTTGTAGGATTCCTTGGAAAAGTAATTATTTTCTGTGTTAAGTGGTTAATATTTTATCCCAGGCTGTTATTTGTCCTTTTTAAATTCGGAACTGTGAGCTCTTTATGTTGTGAAAAATCTGCTTTGTTGGCTTGACAACTTCTTGCATTTGCTCTTTGGTAAATTTTAGAATTAGTTTGTAGAATTCTGAGGTGATAATTATTTAGCCCGGTGATGTTACTGGCTTTACAGGCAAATTTCTGGACAGATGATTGTCCATACTATTGAGGGATGAGACTTCTGGGAATATGCTATGTCAACCTTGTAACTGGTCACAACACATCGTATGGAACTGTCGTGTGCATGGATTCCATTGGCTATTTCAAGTGACATGCTTGTTCGGGGTGGGGGAGGTCTTTCTTCCATCTGTTTCTTCCCCTTGATTGGAAATGACTTATGGTGTCCTGACTGACAAGGTGTGGACAAAAATAGTTTTCTGTGCCACCATGGCAGAGTACAGACTCTTGTCATTCACACCTTCATCAGGGTGTTTGAAGGTCCTTTGTAGATGTTAATAAAATTCGTAGCCAGTTCACTTGGAGGAAATGGACCATCTGTATAATCTGGACTGTCTTGAGTCAACTGAAAAAGTCCACTGAAACAGTCCATAATCCACTGAAATTCCACTGAAATAGTCCACTGAAATTCCACTAACACGGTCCACTGAAGTTCCACTGAGAGTGCACTGAAAGGTTAAGCGGAACTCTGGGGGCATCCCTGGAAGAGGAGGTGCCACCCCTCCATGAGTTTCAGATTTGCCTGTCTCCTTAGAAATGAGTTCCTTGATTCCCTTCAGTCCTTCTGTCTGTCTGTCTGCGCTGAACCCCTGGGAGTGGTTCCTGCATGAGATGGAATAAAAAGCTGAAGGACACACAGGCCCTTGGGGTGGAACCCAGGGGGATGGACGCCCCTGTTAGCCTCTGTCAGCTCAGAGTATCTCTGTCGGCAAGGAAGCCGGGAAGACAGATAGAGGGTGCTCCTCTTGGAGCCACTGACCAGCGGGGACAGACAGGGGGTGCTCCTTCTGGAGTCGCTGAGCAGCAGAAGTCAGCATGGTCTCTCTCGCTCCTGATGGTCAGTTGAGGTGGGGCAGGGAAGTCAGGAGAGAGTCAACAGTCCATTGTTGGGTGCGAGTCCCCAGGGTGCAGGCGGGCCTGGGGTCTGGCCCCCCACTCAGGCCAGCACCATGACCGACACTGCCCTGCAGTGGAATGAAGGCCGACCCAGTTGTGCGTGGCTCTATTCATTGGCATGTGGAATGGGATGTGCTGGGTCAGTGGCCTGTTCCAGAGTCCAGCGAAACTCACCCACCCCTGTTGGGGTTCCTCTCTAAACTTCCCACCAGCAGGGAGAATCCAGGGCCTGGCAGGTGTATGGAAGCCCAGATGGGGCCAGCAGCAGCTGCACTGATGAGCATGGGCCACAGCTGCAGATGTGCTCACATGGGCTTGGGTGAGTCACAGTGCCTCTTCCTGGGAAGTAGCTTGTGGACAGGAGATAGTGCTTCTTTCCTTCATGTTTTTTTTTCCCAAAAAATGGGTGTTGGGCCATCTTGCCACACACAGCAGCAATGAGGCCTGGAGGGTACCACAGCACTGGAGATTTCTCTGGGCCCCATACCCAGCCAACTTCACTGGGACGTTCCAGACAAAGCAGGTACAGTCTCCCTGCCTTCTCCAGATGAAATCCTGGCGACCATGAGCTTCTACAAGCAAGGCTCCAGTATGTGGGTGTCAGGACTAATTCTCCAAACCGCATTGGAATAGCTCCATATAGAGATGTCTCTGGAACCCAACCATTTATAATTTAGAATCTCAGAAGCCCACGGCCACATAAGCTGCCTCGCAACCTTTCATGATATGCAAAGTGAGCAATGGAAAATAAATGATCTAGCATCTGCCCCTGGAAGGCAGTTTTGAATGGTGGTGGGAAAATTCGAGCAAAATATAATGCCCAAAAGTAGAGAGAAAGTATCTGTGCAACTGTCTGCCATAGAGGCAGGGTAAGGACTGGGATGCAAGTGGGGGGGTATAATGGGGACATTGGTGGTGGAAAGTTTACAGTGGTGGAGGGATGAGTGATCAAATATTGTATAGCTGAATCTCAAATATGAAATCTTTGTAACTGTATCTCATGGTGGCTCAATAAAAAAAATTTTTTTTAAATGTGTGTTGGAGCCAGAGTGATAGCACAGTGGGTAGGGTGCTTGCCTTGTACACAGCCGATCAGGTTCAGTCCCCAGCATTCCATAGGGACACTGAGCACTAGCAGGTGTAATTTTTCAGCGCAGAGCCAGGAGTAACCCCTGAGTACCACTGTGTGTGACCAAAAAAGCCCCCAAAAAATGGGTATTTGGGGACTGGAGAGATAGTCCAGCATGGAGTGCTCTTACCTTTCACCTGGCTAACCCAGACTTGACCCGCGGCTTGACCCCATATGGTCCCCCAAGCACAGCCAGGAGTGATCCCTGAGCACAGAACCGGGAGTCAGCTCTGAGTGTTGCCGGTGTGACCCCAAAACTGAAAAATGGGGTTTTCCATAGTGTCAGGGCTGGAGCGATAGCACAGCGGTAGGGCTTTCGCCTTACAAGCGGCCAACATGGCCAACCCGAGTTCGATTCTCCGCCCCTCTTGGAGAGCCCGGCAAGCTACCGAGAGTATCTCGCCCGCACGGCAGAGCCTG
>JAOXYA010119822.1:0-10495 GCA_028565675.1 Sorex palustris
GAGGAATTGAACTCGGGTCGGCCATGTTGGCCGCTTGCAAGGCAAACGCCCTACCCGCTGTGCTATCGCTCCAGCCCAGTCATAAAACAGTGAGTATAATGTACTTTCTGTTGTGGATTGTAATAAATACTTTTTTTTAAATTTTTGCCACCAAAGGGCTATCTTGGTTTGAGACTGCTATCAAAATTGGTAGCATGTGAGATAGGACAGCAGGGAAGGTGCTTGCCTTGCATATCAACAACTCAGGGTCTGTCTCTGGCATCCTATGTGGTCCTCCGAGCAGGGCTAAGAGTAATTCCTAAATGCAGAGCCAGGAATGACCTCTGAACATCCCTGGATGTGGCCCCAGAACAAATCAAAAGAATGCTGTCAAAATTCCGTGATACCAACATTTTAGCGTTATTTTTTTCTGTTCTCCATTGTCACCAAACCTAATTTTGTTCTTTTTTTCCCCCCCCCTAGCAAATCCGGCTTCAGACCAAAAGCTTCTAATTGTCATTGACACAAATATTCTGATGAATCACCTCAAATTTGTTAAAAGTTTGAAGACCACAGAAATCCCAGGTATTTCTAAAACAAGCATTTACGGAATTTGATTTAAAATATACCCCTATTGGGGCCGGAGCAATAGCACAGCGGGTAGGGCGTTTGCCTGGCACGCAGCCAACCCGGGTTCGATTCCCAGCATCCCATATGGTCCCTTGAGCACCGCCAGGAGTAATTTCTGAGTGCAGAGCCAGGAGTAACATCTGTGCATCGCCAGGTGTGACCCAAAAAGCTAAATAAATAAATAAAATGATCTGTGTGACCACAGAGCTGGAACAAGTCCCGAGCACAGCTAGATGTTGCTCAAAAACCAAGGGAAAAAAAAAAATTTTCCCCCTCTTCCTGGTTAACTCACTCTTCTTGGGGCTCCACTGAAGTTTTTTTTTTTTTGCTTTTTGGGTCACACCTGGCGATGCTCAGGGCTGACTCCCAGCTCTGCACTCAGGAATCACTCCTGGCGGGGCTCGGGGGACCCTATGGGATGCCGGGGATCGAACCGGGGTCGGCCGCGTGCAAGGCAAACACCCTCCCCACTGTGCTATCGCTCCGGTCCTTTCATTGGACTCTCTCTGCCTCCTCCTTTTGCTACTTAACTCTTCCAGCTTTCCTCAACCCACGCTTCCTGCTGCGTTGGTTTCAGCAGTTGGGGCCAGACTTCCGAGAGACCCTTCTGCCCCGCAGGCTTTGACGGACTCGTGTTGATCATTCCCTGGGTGGTGATCCAGGAGCTGGACCGCATGAAGGACGGGAAACTGCTGAAGCACGTGCAGCACAAGGCCATCCCCGCCGTCCACTTCATCCACGACGGGCTGCGAGAGCCGGATCGGAAGCTCTGGGGTCAGCCCCTCCAGCTGGCAGCCCAGAGACTCTGTAAGTGTCACGCCACGCGTGCCCGCGCTGGGGCAGGCTGCCGGGGTGGGAAACGGCCAGGCACAGAGGGGCTGGGTGGGCTTTGACTTGGCTGCTTCTTGGATGCCTCGGGGAGGTTGGCCCGCGAGTCCCAGCTAGCGTTCGGGTGATTCCGACCGTCGACAGAGGGGCCTCCTGACGCCCCTTCTCCACCTCCGGGTCAGGGATGGGGCCTCCTGTTTTAGTACAAAGAGATGTCTTTGGTTTTTTTGTTTTTGTTTTTGTCTTTTTTTTTTTTTGGCTTTTTGGGTATAGGGCTGGAGCCTTGCACGCAGCAGACCCAGACCCGGTCGACCCAGGTTCGATTCCTCCACCCCTCTTAGAGAGCCTGGCAAGCTACCGAGATTATCTCGCCCGCATGGCAAAGCCTGGCAAGCTCCCCGTGACGTGTTCGAGATGCCAAACACAGTAACAACAAGTTTCATGATGGAGATGTTACTGGGCCCACTTGAGCAAATCGATGAGCAACGGGAGGACAGTGCTACAGTGATTTTTGGGTCCCACCCAGTGATGCTCAGGGCTTACTTCTTGGCTCTGCAGTCAGGAATCACTCCTGGCAGTGCTCGGGGGACCCTATGGGATGCCAGGATTTGAACCCGGGTTGGCCACGTGCCAGGCAAACGCCCTCCCCGCTGTGCTATGGCTCCAGCCCCAAAGCGATGTCTTTGTAATCGGGGATATAGATCCTTTCTGCCCTTCCTTTGGTTCTGGAGCAGTTTGAAAGGATCCCACTGATACTGCAGGACGCGCTTGATGGGATCTTGGGGCTTTGGTTTATGGGCCACACCTGGCAGTGCTCAGGATTTATTCCTGGCTCTGTGCTCAGGACCGATCATGCAGTTGGGGGGGGGCGGGGGGGGCCTGGGGTGCTGCGTATTTAATCTGGGTTGGCCTCTGGCAGGGCAAGTGCCTTACCCATTTTTATCTCTCCAACCCTTGTTTCTTTTTCTTTTTTTCTTTTCTTTTTTTTTTTTTTTTTGCTTTTTGGGACTCACTCGGGGCTGACTCCCGGCTCTGCACTCAGGGGTCACTCCTGGCTGGTGTTCGGGGGACCCTAGGGAATGCCGGGGATCAAATCCAGGTCAGCCATGTGCCAGACCAACACCCTACCTGCTGGACTATTGCTCCAGCCTCTCTCTCTCTCTCTCTTTCTCTCTCTCTCTCTCTCTCTCTCTCTCTTTGTCACACCCGGAGACGCACAGGGGTTCCTCCTGGCTCTGCACTCAGGAATCACTCCTGGTGGTGCTCGGGGGACCCTATGGGATCCTGGGGGTCAAACCTGGGGTCCTGGGGGTTGAACCCGGGTCGGCTGTGTGCAAGGAAAATGCCCTCCCCACTGTGCTGTCACTCCAGCCCTTGTTTTGACTTGGGTTGGTGTCTCGGGCATCCTCCTGGCTCTGTGCTCTGGGAGCACTCCTGGCGGGCCTGGGGGACCATATGTGGTGCTGGGGATCGAACCCAGGAAAGCTGTGTGTCAGGCAAGCGCCCTCCCCACTGTGCTATCTCTCCGGCCCTCTTTAAATGTTCTAGAATTGGTTAAAATCTCTATAGAAAGAAACGGTGCCCCCTTTCCATAGACTGCCCAGGTCCAGAACTCAATCCTGTCTTTAGAAACGGTTTCTTCCCAACTCCAGAACAAAATGGGTAGATCTACTGTGTTTATAATGTCTTAAATACTGTGGGTTTAAGGTCTCTATGGTACCCATGTGTGGGCTCAGAAAGTATGAGGTGCGCGACATATGCGTTTGGTGGCCAAGAGCCGCCTCCCCGTCTTCCCCCGCAGAGGAACAAGGAGACAGGGGACCCCAGACTGGTGGTCCCCATGGCCCACGTAATGCAGAGCTGCCCGCATCCTCACAGCACATCTGAGGGGGGTCGAGGTATAGGCCTGCTCATAGGTGTGATTGTGACTCTGGCTTAGGAGTGCTCGCAAGAGCACGGTCAGCTTCTCTGGAAGGAGGAAAAGGGGGAATTCTGGGATGAAGCCTAAAACCCTTGGGGTTCATATCCACCATGTGATGTGAAAGGATTTATCCTAGAGTGAATCTAATCCAAGAAGCCCCTTGAATGCATTTCAGTGTTAAACCTTTGGAGAAAAGGAGCCTCTGTCATCATAAGTAAATAATCACTTACTGGACTGATGAAAATACTCGGGCATGCCAACCTATATTAACCCAAACACTCTTTTCCTTTTTTTTTTCCCCCTTTTTGGGTCACACCCGGGGATGCACAGGGGTTACTCCTGGCTCTGCACTCAGGAATTACCCATGGTGGTGCTCAGGGGACCATGTGGGATGCTGGGACTCGAACCCCAGTCGACTGCAACGCAAGGCAAACGCCCTCCCCGCTGGGCTGTTACTCCAGCCCCTACTCTTTTCCTTCTGGTGATGAAAACTTTCAAATGTGTAAGAGGAAAAGGTCGAGAGGAATGCAGTAATTCTCTCTATCCTGTAACTCCTTTTCAACAGTCATAGAATTCACTTCCACCTATTTCCTCTTCCCTCTTTTCCAAAACTCCTTGAAGTACTGCATTAATCCGGAGCGTGTTGCAAATTCTGGATTTTCCTCACTCATATGTGCTTTGAGCTGTTTTTTTGCTGATGGATTAGACACTTTTTTTGGGGGGGGGGGCGGGGTCCCACCCGGCAATGCTCAGGGCCGACTCCTGGCTCTGCACTCAGGAATCACCCCTGGCGGTGCTCGGGGGATCCTAGGGGATCGAACCCGGGTTATCCGTGTGCAAGGCAAATGCCCTCCCCGCTGTGCCATCGCTCCAGCCCCAGGATTAGACGCGTTTTAGAACAACCACACTTCGACCCAAATTAATTCTCGACTCAAACCATGGTTTCGGCCGAGCCCATCAAGGACAGGGTGGATGTAGGGTCATTCTTAGCTTACTGTGGAATGGCCATTTTGTTATGTGAAGAGGAGACAAAGGTGGCAGAAGAGAAAACACTCCGGGGTCCTCAGCAGCCACTCCTGGCTGTGCTCAGGGGACCCTTTGGGATGCGGGGGGTCAAACCTGGGTCCCCTGTGTACAAGGCAGGCGCCCTCCTCGCTGTCCTATCACTCCGGTGCTGGAAATGTCTTTACTCATTTTTTCAGTCCTCTTTTGGCAGTGCTCCGGGGATGCTCCCAGCTTAGTGCTCAGGGGTTACCCTGGTGGTGTTTAGGGAAGCTTGTGGCGCTTGTGACAGAAGCTTTACCTCAGCCTGTTGCTCTCTCTCCACCTCTGGGTAGCGCTTTCTTGCATGTTACTCTCCAGCCCCTCCGCTGAGGGCGTCACCAGTCCTGCCTCATTCAGAGCACACGTGAGGCAGATCCGTCATTCACCTCATTCGATTGATGAGAAAATTGAGGCCCAGGAAGAGCTTGTCCTGTGCAGAGTATCTGATTCTTCAGTAAATGGGCTTTGAAATTATTCTTTTAAAAAAAATTTTTAAAACTCTATTATTATTATTGTTATTATTATTATTATTATTTGTGATTTGGGTCACACCCGGCGATGCACAGGGGTGACTCCCGACTCTGCACTCAGGGATCACTCCTGGCGGTGCTCGGGGGGACCCTATGGGATGCCGGGGATCGAACCCGGGTCGGCCGCGTGCCAGGCAAACGCCCTCCCTGCTGTGCTGTCGCTCCAGCCCCCAAATCATTCTTATTTTGACCTTTGGCTTTGGGGGCTACACCCGGCATTGCTCAGGAATCCCCCTGGTGGGACCCGGGTGTGGACTGACTGTGCAGGGCAAGCCCCATCATGATCCCTGTGCCCCTCAGCCCCTGCTGATGTGTCTGGGTTTGGCCCACCCCTGACTCTCAGGCCCCCATGGGAAATTACAAGAGTTGGTTTTATTTATATATTTATTTATTTATTTGCTTTTTGGGTCCCACCCGGCGATGATCAGGGCTGACTTCTGACTCTGCACTCAAGAGTCACTCCTGGTGGTGCTCGGGGGACCCTAGGGGGTGCTGGGGATCGAACCCGGGTCGGCCGCATGCAAGGCAAACGCCCTACCCGCTCGCTGTGCTTTGGCTCTGGCCCACGTCCATCTCTTGTTGTCATACTGGATCCTCCTCAATCCTAACTGCCCTCCGCCCCCTACACGCTGGCGGTCATTTCCAACCACTGACCAGTCCTCTTGCTTCCCGGCGCTTTTGGCCTGCTCACCCCGCCTCGATTTTACGGCAGGACCCTGGTTTCCGCTGCGTTTCTTAATAGCTGCTTTTGCTGAATTTGCAGACGGCCTGAGCGATGAGAACAGTGACGACCGCGTGTTAAAATGCTGCCTTCAGTACCAGGAGTTATTCCCCTGTTCTCTTGTTATTCTGTGCACGTGAGTTTCCTAGTCATTTTACGCTTCCTTTAAAAACCAGTAACTTAGGGGGCCAGAGAGCAAGCAAAGGGGCTCAGGGCCTTGTCTTGCAGGCAGCCAGGTTCCTTCCCCAGCACCCCTGCCAGGAGTGATCCTTGAACAGAGAGGGCGGTGGGGAATGGGGGGAGGGAGCCCTGAGCACAGCCGGGTGTGGCTCACAGACCAACGAAAACAGACACTGACTTAAACTCAAGAATTCCTTTGTTTCCTATTCTGTCCATCTTAGCAAGGATCAGGAAGACACCCATAATTTTCTAGCTCTGCTAGAAAAGCACATTCTGTTATTTCTGACATTCTTAAAATAGGTGGCCTGCTGAAGATTGAGTCTTGAAAGAGTGAAATGTTGGATAAAACTGGAGTAAGATGGTGCAAAAAATAAAATGTACAGAGGAGGGAAAGAATGTTTAGGTTGTGGTGAAAGATTAAGGAACGCCTGCATCCTCTCGTCCCCCCGCAAAAAAAAAGGGGAGTGGGGTGTGACAGTGCAGCAGGTGTTTGCATGTGACCAGTCTGGGTTCCATGCCCACTGCCTCATCTGGTCCTCCGAGCACCGCGGGAGTGCTCCCCAAGCCCCGCCAGGAGTGATCCCTGAGCACAGAGCCAGGAGTGAGTCTTGAGCACAGATCTGGGAGTCAGCCCTGAGCACAGAGCCGGGAGTCAGCCCTGAACCCCTGCCAGGAGTGGCCCCAAAACAAAAGCAAACTTTCCTGGGTGACTTCTGTGTCCCGAGAATCCCCAGGGTCTGATGCGAACTCAAGGATCTTGAGTTGTCCCGCGATTCAGCTTAATCGCTGCGTCAAAAGTAACGCCTTTTCCTCTTCGCCCCGACCTCAGGGATGATCGAAACCTAAGAAGCAAAGGCCTCATCAGCGGCGTGAAGTCGCTCAGTAAGGAGGAATTGAGTGCCGAGTTCCGCACCCCGACCCTCAGCGCCGCCACCAGCCAACCCGGGCTGCCTCAGCCGCCCCCAAAAACGGGTACGCTTCCTTTTCAGCAGAAATCCACCTTTTCCACTAAGATGATCAGCGCCAAAAGGAGTCCTCTAGTTCCGTTAAATATTTAACCGGACTCTATGCGGACGTGTAAATGATAGAAACGAATGAATTTGGGGCTGGAGCAATAGCACAGCGGGGAGGGTGTTTGCCTTGCATGCGGCCAACCCGGGTTCGATTCCCAGCATCCCATATGGTCCCCCGAGCACCACCAGGAATGATTTCTGAGTACAGAGCCAGGAGTCAGCCCTGAGCATCGCCGGGTGGGACCCTAAAAGCAGAAATAATAATAACAGTAATAATAATAATAATAATAATGTTATGGGACTGGACAGAGTCCAACAGAGAGGATATTTGCCTGGCACACGGCCGACCCAGGTTCGATCCCCGGCATCCCCAGGGTCCCTCGAGCACCTACAGGAGTGATCCCTGAGTGCAGAGCCAGGAGTAACCCCTGAGCATCGCCGGGTGTGATCCAAGAAAGCAAAAAAAAAAAAAAGAAAAAAGAAAGAAAGAAAGAAACGAATGAGTTTTTTTGGGTTTTATTGATTGATTGATTTTTTTGGTTTGGGGGTCCCACCTGGCAGCGCTTGGGTGTTACCTCTGGCTCAGCACTCAGGAGTCACTCCTGGCCGGCTCTCGAGACCCTATGAGGTGCCTGAGATTGAACCCTAGTCAGCCGTGTGAAATCAAGCCCCTTACCCACTGGCCTATTACTCCAGACCCAGAAATGAATGACTTGTTATCCTGGTAACCCAATGGGAAACACTGGGGGGTTTTTTTAGTTTGTTTTATTTGGTGTTGGTTTTGAAACCACACCCAGTGGTCAGGGCTCACTCCCGGCTCTGCACTCAGGAATCACTCCTGGTGGTGCTCGGAGGACCCTATGGGATGCCGGGGATCGAACCCGGGTCAGCCACGTGCCAGGCCAATGCCCTCCCCACTGTACCATCGCCGTAGCCCTGTAGTTTCTAAATTTTACTGTCTCTCAGTGTCTAAATACTGGTTTTTAATTTTTTATTTTTGATTTTGGTTTGGGGTCAACTTTGGCACAGCTTTGGGGGACCGTGGAATGCCACGGATCGAACCCAGGGCCTCCCGGCCGCAAAGCAAACCTCTCAACCCTCTTTGAACTGTGTCCTCTAACTTCTGTTTTAAAATGAATATTGATGGGGCCAGAAAGGCGATACAGCAGGGAGGGCTTTTGCCTTGCATGTGGCCAACCCGGGTTCGATCCCCAGCATCCCATGTGGTCCCCTCCAGGAATGATCCCTGAGCACAGAACCCGGAGTCAGTCCTGAGTGTTGTCGGGTGGAATGGTTTGTTTTCTAGGTAATTAGAGGCTCTTTTTTTTTTTTTTTTTTTAATCTAGGCGCTAACACCTCAGGTGTTCACTGTTGGTGGCAGGATGCTAGGTAGACTGGGGCAGGATTTCCTACTAGCCTCCAAATCAAAGCGTTTTTTGTTTTGTTTTGTTTTGTTTTAAGAAACGAAGCCCTCAGAAGGACGCCCCGTGGAAGACACCACAGACTCCGAGCACGTCCGGCTCAACGAGTTCATGTCTCAGCTAGAAAAGTCTCTCGGCTCGGCCCTGTCGTCGATCCTGGAGACGGAGATGAAGCTTGCCTTCGGAGACCTCTGGGTGGAGGTGAGCGTTCGCTCACTTCCTCGGCATGTCTGTCTTCCTGCCTCAGGCCATGGGGCGAGCATCTGGGCACTGCTTGGGTCCTTCCTGGCTCTGTGCTCGGGACTAGATGGGGTGCTGGGGTCTGTCCCGTGCAAGGCAAGCCCTTAACCCTGTACTCTCTTTCTCTCTGGCTCTGAACATTTTTCTTTTCTTTCTTTCTTTCTTTCTTTCTTTCTTTCTTTTTTTTCCTGGCTTTTTGGGCCACACCTGGCGATGCTCAGGGCTGACTCCTGGCTCTGCACTCAGGAATCCCTCCTGGCGGTGGTGCTCCAGGGACCCTATGGGATGCCAGGGATTTAATCTGGGACTGCTGCATGCCAGACAAATGCTCTCTCTGTGGTACTATCGCTCTAACTCCTGAAAATTTCTTTTTTAATGCTAAAAATGTCACCTTAGTATTTCGGGAGCGGAGGAACTAGGTCATATCTGCACGCAGTATCTCCATGATCAAATCCGGCAGGGCTCAGGGGACCTTATGGGATGCTGGGGACCAAACCCGAGCTGGCCATGTGCAAGGCAAGCACATTCCCTGCTGTGCTATCACTCGAGTCCCCCAAATAGTAAAAATGCTGATTTTCGGGAGTGTGGTTTGGGCCACACCCGGCAATGCTCAGGGCTGACTCCTGGCTCTGCGCTCAGGAATCACTCCTGGTGGTGCTCGGAGGACCCTGTGGGATGCCCGGGATCGAGCCCGGGTGGGCTGCGTGCCAGGCATGCGCCCTCCCCGCTGTGCTATGGCTCCAACCCCAAGTGCTCATTTGGCCCGTGTGCCTTTGCAGGTGCTGTACTTGAAGCCGCCCTGGACCCTGCTACACTTGCTGCAGTGCTTTCGCAAACACTGGCTGGCCGTATTTGGCCTGGTTGTGGAGAAGGGCTTGCTGGCAACCGTTGAGAGTCTGTATGATAACCTCTCTAAAGGTATGTGCTCTCTCTCTCTCTCTTTTAGTTTTGTTGCGTTTGTTGGGGGGCCACGCCCGCCAGTGCTCAGGAGCACTCCTGGTGGGTCTCGGGGACCTTGTGCAGTGCCCCGCATCCAGCTGGGCTTGGCCACTCTGCGGCCAGCACCTTCCGCCCTGCACTCTCTGTCCAGCGGCTGACTCTGGGGGTGCCAGTCTCCTGGCCTTGGCGGGGGGCATGGCTGCCGCCGTGACCCAGATTCCTGATTGTTTGTTTCTGTTTTGTTATTTGCTTTTTGGGTCCCACCCAGCCAATGCTCAGGACTGACTCCTAGCTCTGCGCTCAGGAATCACTCCTGGCGGTGCTCGGGGGACCCTAGGGGATGCCAGGGATTGAACCCGGGTCGGCCGCGTGCAAGGCAAACGCCCTCCTCGCTCTGCTGTCGCTCCAGCCCCAAGATTCCTGATTGTTTGGCAACAGAACGTAGATTCCGTTCAGAGGCTCCGGGGTCAGAAAGAGCGTGCAGTGGAAATTGAGGGTCAGTCCCTGGCCTTAGTGGGGCTGTGAGGGGCGCCCGGAGCCTCTCAGCGGGGCTGACTCTGAGGGGAGCCTGGAGTGCCATCATTTTATTGGTTTTTGGTTTTTGGTTTTTGTTTTTCTTTTTGGGTCCCACCCAGCGATGCTCAGGGCTGACTCCTGGCTCTGCACTCAGGAGTCTCTCCTGGCAGTGCTCAGGGGACCCTATGGGATGCCGGGAATTGAACCCAGGTCGGCCATGTGCAAGGCAAACCCTCTCCCCACTGTGCTATTGCTCCAGCCCCTCAGTTCGTTTTTCTCTCGTGAGGTGTGTCCCCACCCGGCGAAGCCACAGCCTTGGAAGCCTGAGTTTGGAGCCGGCCCCTTTACTCTAGCGCCTTTCGTAGCCAGAATGTTCTTTGTTTGTGGCAACCGTGGAATTGTGATATGAAGTGCTTGTGACTTGGTCCCTAAGTCGCTGGGTGTTTGGTTCGAACACATCGATTGCCTCGAGCAGGCCCCAGTAACGTCTCCTTCGTCCTAGCCCTGAGATTTTTTTTTTAAAAAGTGCCATA